>CAIGQQ010000001.1:16725328-16776348 GCA_903798035.1 Danio albolineatus
GCACGCGTTTGGTAATAGGCGCAATTTGACCCATTTGGCCTTCCATAATTATAACGGGGGATTCGCCGCCGGCCGTCGTTAACGGAAGGAGCATGGGGAGCACCGGGACGTTTCCCAGTGGCCTGACGGCTGATCTGCCCTGCCACCGTGAATCTGGCGTGCACCCTCTATCGAACCTCTCCTTCTTTCCCCATTTCAACGTAAGTGTGATTAAAACTGTTGCCTCGCTGTTTTCTCTAGCTTGCAAATTGTGTATTTAATTGTGTTTTGAAAACGCGACGCGTGTTGCTTTGTTTATGGATTAAAATGCGTTTGTGAGCTCGTGCTCCTCTGTTGTTTGTCGTTGCTATGGCCACCATGGGCTGTTCCTACTCACGCGCGGCGGTCATGCGTCATAATGGGTCAGCTTTTGCTGCTCTGTGCATTAATACTGAATGTCTGCCGCTGTTTTTAGTTATGGTTAACAATAGAGTAATATGCTGGGAGATTGAGTTCGGGAGTGAGCTGTCTTAACTTCTGTGAAGCGTGTTTCGGGCGCTGCGATCGGACCAATGTTGGCGACCCGGGGGTTTCACAGACCGTACCAAAACGCTGAGGACCGGGGGGTGGTTTTCCGGGAGAAATAACAAATCGGGAGGGTGTCGTTAGATGGGTCTGAAATACGGGCTACTCCTGGGAAAAACGGGAGTGTTGGCAGGTATGCTCACGTATTCACTGTGCCGTGATGGGCATTCTCTCGCGCTGAGCGCTGTCGACCAATCGCAACAGACTGGGTCATCGACTCATCTGTCCAATCAGCGCAGTTTAGCATCGCGCTAAGGAGTTGTTTGGGAACAAATGAATCGCTGAACGATTCATATGGGAGTCGCTGGAATAATGAGGTAAAAATAAATGCAGATTATAAGACAATGAATGTGTTTTTTGACCTTGCATGCATATCAGCCTGTTGATGAAGACCCCCAAAACCAAAATATGACATTATTTAATGTACAATATGGGCTCTTTAAACAGTTATTTGAAAATGCAACACTTCACAATATTATCTTTTAATGCATTTTGTTTAAATAAATGCAGCCTTAGTAAAAAAAAATTTTTAACTGACCCCAAACTTTTGAGTGTAGAATTATTGTTTTGATTACATGGAACTTTTACAGTATTCTGCCCTAGATAGCCAGGATTCAGACCTGTCAATGCTCACTAGGACATCGAATTGACTTGTAAGCTCTCGAGTCGAAGTCTGTTGATGATAATACCTCACAACATGACAACAATCATGCTTCTAGCAATGAAGAGGTGTCACCTCCATTATTGGAGCCTAGGGATTACCGCCGATGCCTCAAGCACTTGAATGTGATGAGGTTTGCTTCACCCAAACGAAGGTCATGCTTTAGGTTCCACTGGTTTTGTTCATTAAATTTAGCAAGCATACGTGTACGTGCATTTGTGTTGTTCTTCAGCTGCGCAGCTCTAATGAGATCATCTGCCCATTTCACTGGGTGGACTCAGCAGTTTGAGGGACACAGTTTCGCACCACCATTAGGCCTGGGCTGCTTTAATGGAGCATATAACGAGGGTCTTTTGTGTTTATTTTCAACTATGCAGTGCTCACCATGTGTTTCACCTGAACAAAAAAATGCCTCAGAGTTGGACTTCCAAGATGCTGAAACAGGCTTTTTCTATAAAAAGAAAGAAAAGGTGTAACCTAAAAACAGCACACATTTTCTTAATATTTCATCTAATACTTCAGGTTCTCGCAGGCTTGGTGCTTTGGCTGGCAAAAACGAGCAGATGTTTTGGAGAACAGTGCAAGCTAGTAAGACTGATTGCTAATACTGGAGCAAAGATAATTTTGTAAGAAGACACAGTAGGTGTAATGGAAATTTTTCCACAGTAATGGGAATTTTTTTGGGGGGGGGGGCAAGACACCTCTCAAAGAGATTTAGTGTTGTAATGAATATGTATGGCAATGCTGATGTGTTTGGTCTTGGCGGCATAGATCTGCTACGCTGCTGCTGCTTTGATTATTGGTGCAGAGCAAGTACTGAGACTTGCTACTGCCGGTAGATTCACAGATATGCTGTCTAAGAATATAACACACTGCTGCTGCAAACAACATGTTACCCCATAGCAGATATACACAAGTGTGTCTAGGGTGGAGGAGGGTATCTGAAAATGTGCTTCAGAAACGTGCTTCAGAGAAGGTGATTACTGCGTTTACATGGACATCAGTTAACAAATGATTTGCCTCAATCTGAAAAAGAATAATATAATTAAAGTGTTTACATGAGTTGCTTTTTGAATGTTCCTTTAATGTTCACGTTTTACGTGGTAGTTTATAGTTTGTTTAACATTTTTACCATTCGAAGCTAGTTCAGTTAACATCATTACGTCATTATTAGACACTAGTTCAGTTAACATCATTACATCACCATCCGACACTATTTTGATCAATATCATTACGTTACGATTCAACGCTAGTTTGATTGACATCATTACGTCACCATTCATCGCTAGTTTGATTAACATCATTACGTCACCATTTGATAATAATTCAATTAACATCATTACATCATCATTAGACACTAGTTCGATTGACATCATTACATCACCATTCGATGCTGGCTGAATCATCATCATTATGTCACCATTTGACACTAGTTTGATTAACATCATTATGTCACTATTTGATGCTAGTTTGATAAGCATCATTACATCATCATTCGACACTAGTTCAATTAACATCATTACATCACCATTCAATGCTAGTTTGATTAACATCATTACGTCACCATTTGATGCTAATTCGATAACATGATTGCATCATAATTTGACTCTAGTTCAATTATTATCATTACATCACCATTCAACGCTAGTTTGATTGACATGCTTACGTCACCATTCGAAGCTATTTTGATTAACATCGTTACATCACCATTCGATGTTAGTTGAATTAACATCATCACATCATCATTCAACGCTATTTTGATTAACATCATTTCATCATCAATCGACACTAGTTCAGTTACCATCATTAAATCACCATTAAATGCTAGTTTGATTAACATTATTGCATTATGCGATTTAAATTATTACATCAACATTTGATTCTAGTTCGATTAACATTTTCACGTCACCAATGATTAACATATTAAATCATCATTCAACGCTAGTTTGAATAACATCATTACATCATCATTCGATGTTAGTTCGATAATCATCTTTATGTAACAAACGAAGCTAGTTCAAGTGAGATAATTAAATTATCATTCGACGCTAGTTCAATTAAAATAGCTGTCACCATTCAGCGCTAGTTCGAATAACATCATGTCACCAATCAACGTTAGTTTGACTAACATCATTACGTCACCGTTCAAGGCTAGAATTAAATAACATACTCTTATTATTTTTCAAAATCAATTAAATTCAAGTTTATTTGTATATCATTCATTTTCTTTTCGGCTAAGTCCCTTTATTAATCTGGGGCTGCCACAGCGGAATGAACCGCCAACTTATCCAGCATATGTTTTACGCAGCGGATACCCTTCCAGCTGCAACCCATTTCTGGGAAACATCTATACACACTTATACACTACGGACAATTTAGCTTACCCAATTCACCTCGTTGGACTTGTGGGGGAAACCGGAGCACCAGGAGTAAACCCACGCGACCATGGGGAGAACATGCAAACGCCACACAGAAACGCCAACTGACCCAGCCGAGGCTCGAACCAGCGACCTTCTTGCTGTAAGGCGAACGTGCCACCCACTACGCCACCATGGCGCTATTTGTATATTGTTTTTTACAATAATTATCTATCTACAGCAGCTTTACAAAAATGCTGCACATTATTACTACATTACAGTCCAAATTAGAAAAGTAGAAAAGGAGATGTGTATAGGTTAGACAGTAAACATAGTTAACCCACTAAAATGGTGATGTCTTAAAAATACATGTTTAATGTAGTGCATTTGGCAAGTTTTTGTGTTGTCCTCAAAGTTCTCAGAAGGTGGGCATCATCTCTTCAAGTCCTCATAGGAGCACCATCTCGTTTATAGGTCTTGGATCTGATCGAGTGGCTCTGTACAATCTCTGGAGGCAAATAGGTTTGGTGACTTCTGACATTACACTTTTCCTGAGTTGCTTTTGCTGAGTGAATTGGTTTTTCTACAGATCAGTGCTTCAGGGACTCAAGAATAATTCTCGTTTTTTCATGATATTTTGTCCTCACACTCAATATTTCAGAAAAGAAAAAGAAATTCAACCCTGCATTATTTAATTAAGTAATTCAATTCTCAGTTGTTCGCTTCGGCTGTCTCCATTAATCACTGATTGCCATGATTTTTCCCACAAGTGGACTCTCACCTCAAGTGTCTGTTGCGGCAGCGCTGGTGGGCAGCTATAATGACATTTTGTTTATTAATGAGGTGGAAGACATTTTAGTCATGTTATTTGAACGCTCTCATTTTACAGTGTGCGGCAGTGACTTAAAGATAGCGAGAAGAACCGTTCCCAGAGCTGTTGACCGGCGCCGCTGCCGTCTCAACTCAAGCAGACAATTTATTGTCTAATTACCCCTCAAGAGTGTAATCACAGTCACCTCCTGCAGCTTCAAAAGACCTTCTGGAATACAGCGCGATTACTTAGCGCTTAAAGAGAGCCTTCTGAGAGACTTGCAGGTAAAAGAGGAACAGCTGGTGACAGATATTTAACAAGTACAGCATGAAGCTTCTGTTGGTCTCTGAACAATATACCTGTCAAATCCTCATCATATACGCCTTGTCCCTGATCATTAGCTATTTTGAAAATCAAAAGGAAATGATAGGCTGTGTGACAAACAATAGGGATTTTTGGATTGTCCCTTTGGTGACATTTCATATAAGGAAGCATTTTATCATGTTTCCTGTTTCGTTTCCTTTCGTCTCTACCAGTCTGTTGTTTTTGGTTTTTCAGTCAGTAATGTTTTTGTTGCTTGTGTTTTTTTCTGTCTCTCCATAGGAAAGGAAATGACAGTGAAAGAGATTACTTTAAGACCTCTGTTGTTTTTTTCTAGACTGCAGTGGGGTTACAAATCAATATTTTGGCTTAGGTGCAGCGTCTAGGACCTCACTTCTTAGAAAAAGATCTTACTTTGAGCCGGTTTTCAACTTACAGTAAAGAATTGATCTAATGTATTTGAATTCAAAATTTAAGATGTAAAATTGGTTCTGAGAAGTCATAATTGTACAGTGTAGTGTAATATTTTAGTTTGAGACAGAAACAAGCCTTGATGACCTTCTGATTAGTTCTTACAATGTCTGAAACTGAGCTCAGATTTACCAAGATTGTCAAAAGTCTGAAATCAGATCTCAATATGATTATAAACTGAATATTTCATTCTTCCCATTTTCCCTAGATTAAATTGTCTGAGCTGTTTATCAACATGGATTTTGTATTATGTAGTTTTACATTTATTTTCAGTAATTAATATTATTTATAGTCTTTCTTAAATTCTAGATTTATTTATTTGTTTTACCATTTATTAGCTGTCTTAGGAGTTTTATATTATGTAAATTATGATTAAAGTATCTATTTTCAATATTATATTATGGATTGGTGAGAGTTTACAATATATATTTGGATTGTTAAGTACATATTTATGAACCAGGCGTACAAATTCTAAAACATGTATTATTATTACTTAATGTTAGTCTCAATATTTAATAATACAATACATTATTAAATCTGTTAGCATTAGTTAAATGTTAGTTAAAAATTTGTTAACATGAATATGTAAATTGTAATGAAGCAAATATACCCAAAATGAAAATCTACTCTAGGCATGGGACTATAACCAGTTTTAAGGTTTACCGCGGTTTGGAAAAGACCAGGTTTTAAAAACAGCTAAAATGTTCTGTTATATCGTTTCTAAGGTATGTGTAAGGGTTTTTAAATGTATTTTTTATGCGTTGTAATGAAAGCTGTGTTTTTGAAACTATGAAGAGAGCAGAAGTCAATGATTTATTTTAACTATTTAGCCTGAAATGTTTCCTAAAATGTAATATATCGTATTCAATATATGTAAAAAGTACTTAATTTAGAGCAGTAATCACAATACCGTGAAACCATGGTATTTTTATCCAAGGTTATCGTACCGTCAGAATCTTATACCGTGCCATGCGTAATCTACTCACCCTCACGTTGTTCCAAACCTATTTGAACTTTTTTTTTCTGTTGAACCCAAAATAAGTTTAAAATGAATCTAAAAACCTGTAACCCCAGTAGCAAAAACAAATAATATGGAAGTCAGTGCTTACAGGTTTCCAGTTTTCTTCAGAATATTCTTTTTTTTATGTTCAACAGCAGAAAGAAACTTATAAATGTTTGAATAAAGGGACGACTGAGTAAATGATGATCATTCATTTTTTGTGCAAAATATCCCATTGTGTGTGTGTGTGTGTGTGTGTGTGTGTGTGTGTGTGTATGTATAAACAATAAAACTATGGTAAATAACAGTACATTTAATTATTATCTACCCTAAGACTTTTCATAAAGAATATCTGAAGAGCCATAGTTAATACTTCACTGAAGCATAAGCAGGAAAAAAGTCTCCCGAGCCTATAAAAGAGCAACATCAGAGCAAGCGCATGTTCCTCTGGGTGTCTATAATCAGTCATCTTTTCATGAACTCATCTCACTGAACCTGCCACGCGCTGTACAGCAGACATTACTGTGTCTTGCTAGATCTCCATTGAGCCTCCGCCACTCCCTTTCCTCTCTCCTCCCTTTTCCTCTTCTCTTCCTTCCACATTCTTTTGAAGACTTTCTCTTCCTCTCTCCAGAAAGTCACTTCAGAGAGCTTGTGTACTCGTGTTCTCTCTCTCTCTCTCTTTCTCTCTCTCTGTGTGTATCGCTCTCTCCTCCTCCTCCTCCTCTCTCTCTCTCTCTCTCTCTCTCTCTCTCTCTCTCTCTCTCTCTCTGGTGTGTGTGTGTGCCTCAGTCACTCTCCGCTGCTCAGTTCATCATGTTGGCTGGAGAATGCTGCGTGCGGCAGCGCTCTCTCTCCTGCCCTGGCGCGGGACGCATCTGTCCCACCCGCCGCAGCTGAGCACCCTCACAGAAGAGGACGAGCCGGAGCGACAGAAGCACGAGGACGAGGACGAGGAGGAGGTCTCAGGGGTCCAGCCAGACCCCATGTTCCAACAGACCGCTTACCTGCTGGAGGGTCCCGAGGACATGGGGGTGTCGTCCTGCGGGCTGAAGTCTCCAGATTGGGTCTACGAGTCCTACTACCGAATGAGCCAGCAGCATCCACTCATCGTGTTCCTGTTGCTCATCGTGATGGGAGCGTGCCTGGCGCTGCTTGCCGTGTTTTTCGCCTCCGGGCTGGTGAGTCCATCTACACTTTTGGTACTTTTCTGTGTTCGGCGGAGCACGGTGCATGTTAAAGGGATAGTTCACCCAAAAATGGAGTTTGATTTACTCACTATTTACTCCATCAAGTGGTTTCAAAGCTTTGTGTGTTTCTTTGTTTCCTGTTGAACAGAAAATGAGATATTTTTGAAGGAAGCAGACAAACTGTAACCAATGATTTAAAAAAAAAAAAAAAAACATTGATTGGATTTACTCTTTTTTTTAAGGTAAGTGGTTGCAAAAGTTTTACATGTGTTGAATTTAAACAAACGAATTAAGTTGAACATTATTATATTTCATTTGTTTGTTTAAATTCAGCTCATATAATTGAGTATTTTCAGTACTTTTTGTTTTTCCTACTATGGAAGTCAGTGGCATTTTTCAAAATATCTTCTCTTGTGCTCAACCGAAGGAAGAAACTCATAAAGGTTTGTGACATGACTGATGAACACATTTCAGTTTTGGATGAACTGTCCCATTAAGTTACTGGATCTTGGTTGGTTCTGCTGTAGAAGTATTAAGTTGTGACTTAACAGTTGAATAAAATTTAAAACAACTTTAGCGGTATTAACACGTTTTCTCTTACCTCATGTTCTGTAGATCTGATCATGTTTTTATTTTATTAACATCTGTCTAGGTTGTGTTGAACATCTAGTTGTGACTCAACTGTTGAATCCAAAATCTAGTTTTTGCTGTGTTGAGATGATTTATTTTTACGTCATGTAGTTTTGTTCATAGTTTTCATAAAGAGGCATGTCTTTCAACTCATGCTTTACTGATAGACGAAGACCAAATTTTTAGCCCTCCAATAATATTTGTATTCTTTTTCATAGGATTTTTCACAGAGCAATTATTATATTATATTATATTATATTATTCATTCATTCATTCATTCTCTTTTCGGCTTAGTCCCTTTATTAATCCGGGGTCACCACAGCGGAATTAACCGCCAACTTATCCAGCATTTGTTTTACGCAGCGGATACCCTTCCAGCCGCAACCCATCTCTGGGAAACACATCCACACATTGTCATTCACTCACATACACTACGGACAATTTTAGCTTACCCAATTCACCTGTACCGCATGTCTTTGGACTGTGGGGGAAACCGGAGCACCCGGAGGAAACCCACGCAACCACGGGGAGAACATGCAGACTCCACACAGAAATGCCAACTGGCCCAGCCGGGGATCGAACCAGAGACCTTCTTGCTGTGAGGCGAACGTGCTAACCACTCGGCCACCGTGGCGCCTCTATATTATATTATATTATATTATATTATATTATATTATATTATATTATATTATATTATATTATATTATATTATATTATATTATATTACATTATATTACATTATATTATATTATATTATATTATATTATATTATATTATATTAATAAAATCTGTCAGTCAATAGTTTCATGTCAATATTATTATATAGAAATTCATAGTTTATTTTCTCAATTGGCTGCAGAAAAAACACTGTTATCTATTGACTTAACCTAATCTATTGAGTTAACCTAATTAACCTAGTCAGGCCTTTAACCTTTACTTTAAGCAGAATACTAGTATCTTGCAAAATAACTAGTAAAATATTACATACTGTCATCTAGGCAAGGACAAAAGAAATTAGTTTATAATATTATATTTAGCAACATGTTTAAACAAATCTTATCTCCCTTTAACATCACTTTGGAAATATTTGAGCAAAGAATTAAAATTTAACAGAAGCTTTTTCAACTATATGTCATGGTTCATTAATAAACTAAACAAGCACACCTTATGAGGTGAAGGTCAGAGGACATTGAAATTATTTACAGAGGACAACCTAACTCTCGCAGATAAGCTTCTTTCTTTTAACCAACGTTTCAGCAAAAAGCGTTTAGGCATGGTAGGGATAGACAATTATTCACAGGTTTTATCAATCTTAGTCCAACCAGCAACCAATAAACATAAAAAAACAACTCCAGAGTAATATATCCTAAGCAAATGTCTTGTTTCTACAAAATTAGAATAAGTTTACGATGCACAATTATGAGGGTATTTGCATTTAGACCCGTTGAAAGCCACTCTTCATTTGGATTTCTTTGTCATTTACTCACCTGCATGTTGTTTCAAACCAGATTTTGTTTTCCTGTGAAACACAAAGCAAGAGAAATGTCGTGGACACTTTTTGAAAGACTTAAAAACATCCAAAATGTAAACATCATTTAAGCATTCCTAGTCATTTGGTGAGTAAAGGATGAAAATATAAGTCAATATTTGAGAGATTTCAGTTATTTTGAATTATTTTCAGTAAATTGTTTGATTCAGTTCACAAAATGAGTCTGATCCATAGTAATGATTCGTTCAGTTCACCATGGTAAATAGGTCACAAGTCAGAAAGATTATAAGTAAATAATGACTTTCTCGCACTAAGAAGTCATATGACTTCTGTGGAAACTTTTGTAAGATCAAAAGCTTCAGCATTCATTCATTGTAATGGGATACCTTCAGAACTTCTTCAGAAGAATGACAGTCTGAGGTTTGGGATTCCACGAGGGTGAGTAAATGATTCAGTTTAGGGTGAACTTCTCCAGAATAATGACAGTCTGAGGTTTAGAATTCCATGAGGTTGAGTAAAAGATTCATTTTAGGGTCAACTATCCCTTTAAGGCGCTTTTGTTTTGTTCCTATTTTGAGAGGCTAGTCATTTTCCTCTCTCGTCCCACAGTTGTGGTTGTGGCAGCGCTGCAGAAATGGGGTTTTGGTCAATGAGAGATGCTGTGTGTGTGTGTGTGTGGGTCTTTTTCTCTCTGTGGCAGATTGTGTGAATCTCTCTGGTGAGAGAGCCGCTTCTGAGAGCTGCACTTCTGCAACCCTCATTTTCACCTGCTGTTTCACTCGTTCTCTCTCTGACTCTCTTTCTCTCTCACCAGATGCTCAGTTGTCTGTGTTTATGTGTAATGGGTTTGTAGAATATTGCAGTCGCTGCGCTTGGACTGCTCTGTAAACCCTGTAATGTTGCCGCAATGTAATCAAGTCATCTTTTTTAGCATGATCTAATGTGGTAAACTTGACCATTCCATTGGAGTCAACTAGGTGTCAGAAACCTGTAACTACAAATTGGAACTAAAATTCTAAGTATTTACACATCAGTCTCTATTAGAAATGTGTAAAACTTATGGGCAGGGTCAGAAAGAACCTACATAAAATTTAGGTTAGACCTTAAAATTAATAAAAAATAATATTATTAAAATTAAAATGCAGATTTATGTGGAATAATTTTGAGGTTATAAGAACTAATACATAACACATATAAGTTTTACCTTTGATTTAAGGTTTACAATGCAAATCTAAATCCAATGCAAACCATTTGTTTGGTAAACAAACCTACAGTACGTCTCTCATGTATTATACAGTTACTCAACGAGAGAAAATATTATATTGCAAACCATTGTGCATAAATAATGTAAACGTGTATATTAATAAATAACATTACAGAAATTAATAAAAAAATTAAATAAACTTACAGTATGTCACAAAAGTGAGTACACCCCTCACATTTCTGCAAATATTTATTTATATCTTTTCATAGGACAACACTGCAGAAGTGACTCTTTGACATAATGAAAAGGAGTCAGTGTAAAGTTTGTTTAGCAGTGTAAATTTAGTGTCCCCTCAAAATAACTAAAAATACAGCCAATAATAGCTGAACCCCTGGCAACAAAAGTGAGTACACCCCTAAGAGAAAATGTACAAATTGAGCACAATTAGTCATTTTCCTTCCCCTGTGGCGTGTGACTCATTAGTTTTACACTGTCTCAGGTGTTTCCAGATAGCAGGTGAGTTAAATTTGGTATAAAAGCTTTTCCTCTCTCTCAACCTGGCCACTGAAAGTTCAACATGGCATCTCATGACAAACAACTCTCAGAAGACCTGAAAAAGCTAATTGTTACTTTGCATAAAGATAGCTAGGCTATAAGAAGATAGCCAACACTCTGAAACTGTGCTGCAGCCAAGGCCATTCAATGCATTAAGAGGACAGGTTCTTCTCAGAACAGACCTCGCCATAGTCAGCCAAGGAAGCTGAGTGCACGTTCTGAGCGTCACATCCAAAGATTGTCTTTGAAAAACAGACGGATGGGTGCTTCCAGCATTGCTTCAGGTATTGAAGGGATGGGAGGTCAGCCTGTCAGTGCTCAGACTGTACGCCGCACACTGCACCAAATTGGTCTGCATGGTTGTCCTCGAAGGAAGCCTCTTCTAAAGACGATGCACAAGAAAGCTCGCAAACAATTTGCAGCAGACATTCAAACTAAGGACCAGGATTACTGGTATCATGTCCTGTGGTCTGATGAGACCAAGATAAACCTATTTGGTTCAGATAGTGTCAAGCGTGTGTGGTGGCAACCAGGTGAGGAGTACAAACACAAGTGTGTCTTGTGTATCATTAAACATGGTGGTGGGAGTTTCATCATGTGGGACTGCATGAGTGCTGCTGGCATTGGGAAGCTACAATTCAATGAGGGAAACATGAGTTCTGACAAGTACTGTGACATACTAAAGCAGAGCATGATCCACTTCTTCCAAAAAACAGGGTCATAAAGCAGTGTTTCAGCATGATAATGACCCCAAATACACCTCACTGGCTTTGCTAAAGGGGCTCAGGGTAAAGGTGATGGACTGGTCAAGCATGTCTCCAGGCCTAAACCCTTTAAAACACCTCTGGGGCATCCTGAAAAGGAAGGTGGAGGAGCACAAGGTGTCAAATGTCCACCACCTTGGTGATGTTGTGATGGAGGAGTGAAAGAGGATTCCAGTGGCAACCTGTGAAGCTCTGGCCAACTCTGTGTCCAAGAGAATTAAAGCCATGCTGGAAAATGATGGTGGCCACACAAAATATTAACTTTTCAATTTTTTTCTAAGGGGTGTACTCACTTTTGTTGCCAAGGGTTCAGCTATTATTGGCCGTGTTTTTAGTTATTTTGTGGGGACACTAAATTTACACTGCTAAACAAACTTTATACTGACTACTTTTCATTGTGTCAAAGAGTCATTTCTGCAGTGTTGTCCTATGAAAAGATATAAATAAATATTTGCAGAAATGTGAGGGGTGTACTCACTTTTGTGACAAACTGTATATTTACTCACATTTACATAATGAATAATTTGAATTATGGGCTCAAATGATGGGAGTTTTGTAGATTTCTGAGCAGATTCCATGTGGCGCTGCTTAGGTTTAGTAATTGTGTGTGTGTGTGTGTGTGTGTGAAGTGAGTGAAATGGTTAGTGGTTCACCTGACCCTAATTAAATGCGTTTTAATAGACAATATGCAAACAGAACATGGAAGCAGTGACGTGCACAATATTTGCCTTTATAGGCACTTCAGATACAATTAAATAATTAGAATGAAAGAAATGTTATACTAGGAAAACTAAACTTGGTCAGCAGGTCCATCTACAGTGGTAATCCTTTATTATGGGGACCAATTTTTGATTATGGCTGTGTTTTTGGCCATAATTGAAATCACAATTATTTTATTTTATGACTGTTCATGGACTTTGGGAAATCAGTTGGATTTATTGAACAAAACAATTAAAGTAAATTCTCCTTTGTTATAAAAATATTCAAATTAGTAATGGGTGATGTGGACAGATCCTGATATGTAATAATTATTTTAAATATTCTAGTCATTTAAATTTTTTTACGAATAAATACCAGATTTGTTTAGTGTGAATAATAATATTGTAAATAAATAATGTAAATAATATTATCATTATAGATCTACAATGAAATTGTAAATATTTGTTATGTAACCCTTCACTTATGTTCCAACCCAGCAGGCACAGGACGTCAACATGACATCAGATTGACGTTGTAGCCAATGTTGTGGGGACATTGCATTTTGTTTGAAAATAAAATTCAGTTTGACATCAGAACCCAATGTCAGGTCAATGTTCAACGTCCAACCTAAAATCAACCAAATATCAAATATCAGTCTAATGATTTTACAGCTTGACATTGTGTGGATGTTACCATTATAATGCGTATGTCACAACCTAAATCTAATATTAACATCTTATGACATTGTGTGCCTGCTAGGAAACATCACTCTTTCATGCGCAGAAATGTGTATATGGTGATGAGTTTTTGTGATCGTTGCCAAATCAAGTCATGATTAATTGCACAGCCTCAATAGCAGGGGTTTTCTAAATAGCAGACTGTTATCCAGTTCCAGACTCTGGCTTGGTTCCAACTGGACTCAAATATATAATGACCAGAGTAGCAGCATTTTATTGTTTCCACAGTTTGAAGTGAGTGAGCAGAATATTAAACCAATGGAGCTTTACACACCACAAGCGCTCAGGGTTGTTTATGGTAATGATCTTTTGGCGCTGTATCCTCTAATATTTATTTCTAGAGCCAAACACGCTTCATTCAAGTCCTTTCTGCTTCGTGCGTCTCAATTCGCTCCCTGACTGAAGACATGAAGTGCTACAAGAGCCGCAGATGACGCAGTTCATTTACCAACAGTTGTGAAAATACAGCGAGAGCAGCAGAATATAATTATACATTCACTAAAACACTGCAGGGAGAGAAAAATGTAATTAGTTTTGTCACTCTTTAGTTTAGGTCACAATTCACGGTATTAACAAACCTTTAACTAACACTACTAGCTTAATAAATTACTAATTATCGGTTTATTAATAGTAAGGTAGACATTGGGTTTAGGTTTTGGGTAGGATTAGAGATGCAGAATAAGATCATGCATTATCTTCTAATGAACAGTTAATATCTCAATAATAAGCAGGTGTTAAGCCAGTGGTTAATAGCATGAATTGTGACCAGCATGTTAAGAGCATTTTATAATAAACAATGTTAAAATTTGGGTGGGGGGAATCCAAGTATAAAGACTGGAACTCCTGGAGCAAGTCAAATACTGTCTATTGTACAGTACAAGATACAATCAATTTTGTATTGTGAATTGAATGCATATAGATGAAGCTCACAGGATATAAAATAAACATCAATTACAATATAAGCAGTTATTACTTTCATTAGTTCTTCATTGTAATTGATTTGCAGCCATTCAAATGCAGCAATTGAAAGAGAGCACAAGTATGCAATTATAATTATTATTCCAACTTGTAAAAACCATTCACGTCCGCATAGTGTAACTAATACATCCTCACAACAATTTAAATATGTGTTAAGGTGAGGAAACAAGTCAGTACTACAAAATAAAAGTCATAAAAAGGTGAATAAAACCAAATCGTAAAACGGACATAATTTTCTATGACATCAGTATAGAAACAATTTCACTAGATGGCTTTAATATCTCTATTTGGAAAGACTTTGAATGATAGAATGATCGGGGTGATTTTATTGGGAACTGTATACGCATAAAATGTAATACATTTTGTGCATAAAAAATAATAGAACAAAGATGCAAATAATATAAACTGTGGGTCCCACTTTATATTGTCGCTTATACCTGTGAACTTACATGGTAATTAGATGTGTAAGTAGTATGTAACTACAGTGTATGTACACTCTTTTACATAGTATTTACTTGTGTAATACTGGTGTAACTACACTCATGTAATAACCCACTGAATAGTATTTGTAAGTACAAATGTGTAACAGGACCTTTCACCTTGTGATACCAGTGTAATTACATGGTAAATCCACAGGAACTGTCCACTCAATAGAAAGTGCAAAATGGTCACAAAATACTGTGTAACTTGTAGAAATATCTTCTATGCAAACCTTTAATAACAGTTACTTGGTAACTCCACAGGAACGGTCCACAATATGAAGTTTAAAATAAAATTCATTTTCGTTTCGGCCTAGTCCCTTTATTAATCTGGGGTCGCCACAGCGGAATGAACCTCCAACTTATCCATCATATGTTTTACACAGCGAATGCCCTTCCAGCTGCAACCCATCTAAGCCGAAAAGAAAACGAATGAATGTATGAACAGTAATTTGTGACCATTTTACACTTTATATTAAGTGGACAGTTCCTGTGGATTTACCATGTAAGTACACTGGTATCACAAGGTGAAACCTTCTAATGCAGCATTAGTTCTGCCATACAGTGTTCACAAGTACATGATCTGCAAACAGGTGTGGAAGTGGGAAAACATCTGCAAGTACATATTGTTGCTATACAATGTACTTACATAACTCTTGTTACAGATGTGTACTTTCCTAGTGTTGTTACCAATGTCCTGTTACACATTTGTACTTACAAATACTATTCAGTGGGTTGTTACATGAGTGTAGTTACACCAATATTACACAAGTAAATACTATGTACCGGTGTGTACATACACTGTAGTTACATACTTCTTACACATCCAATTATCATGTAAGTTCACAGGTATAAGCGACACTTAATATAGAGTGGGACCAATACGGTTTATCTTTTTTTAAGCTACTGATGTTTACATTTGCTTGGAATGTTTACAAAGTAACCCCTTTAACACTTTGACCCTTTCACTATACCGGTAAATTACCGTAAATAGATCTTGTCTGAACAAGCCCCCTTTTTTTTAAATACCAGGAAAATATTCAGCATTCTTTCTAGAATGAGAAGTTGCAACATTACCAGTCAATTGCTGGAATTCTGCTGTGTGTTAACCCAGAAGGAAAACTGATGATATGCGCATGTACAAGTTTAGAACACGCTGAAGTAAAAGAAGTCTACTCCGGGCCAATCAGAACAATCTGATGTCCCTGAATGCATTCACTCTGCGCTGCTTACAGAAGTAGAAACCTTAGAATCCTTTGTCCAGACACATTTAGCAACTACTTGTAAATCAGATAGCGCTTCTATATTCCTCCATAGTGCTTTCTGTGGAACATATTGTCAATGAAATGCTTATAATTGTTAGTTTAACTGTAAGTTCTGTGTTCAAATGTTTGACCTGCATGCATAATAAGCAGAGTGTGATTTGCCAAGCTGGGAGTCAGAGTCTGGTAACACACTTGTGGTCCTTTCTTTTTTTCAGTTAGGATATCTGAAGCTGTAGCACATAAGCAAACATATCTCTCAACATACAAATGGGTTCCATCCACATTTCTTCATCGGAGTTGTTCAAAACACTTTTCCATGTATTCACAGAATTGCCCATGTCTTTCGCTCAGACCCGAAAGTGTAGAAATGACCTTTTTTTAACTGCAGACAGTGCCTCAGCCTTCGGATGCTAACAACATTTTTCTCCTACTGTATTTGATTCCTCTTTTCAATAAAAGATGCTGTAATAATGTGAAAGTTTAAAGAAAATATGAGCAAAGCCATTTATAGTGGTAATTTTGTCACATTTTTTGCAACAGGGTAGAATGGCTGAGTAGGTGACGGAGAAACTTTAATAAATTGAATCAACCATTAATAATATAAGCTTACACATTCAATAAAAAATGCTGGGTTCAACACAATTCCTTCATTGTCTTAAAACAAATCGATTAAGTTAACTTAAGAACTCCACTTTAACTCAAGTTCAAGTGGATTGAACATAAACCAATTAAGTTATCCCCCCAAAATTGTGTTGATTCAGCTCATTTTAATTAAGTAATTTGAAGAAGCAGCAGATTTTTTTGAGTGTATGACCCAATCCCAATTCTATTGTTTTACCCCTTCCCCTTGGTCCTTGAAACAGAGTGTGAAGGGGAAGGGTCTCAAATTTTACCCCTAAGAAATAGGACAGCACTGTAACTCCTGCACATGTCATCAAATGTCATTGCGATCTCTTGCTTCATATGAGATCGATGACAGCGTCTGCTGTAGATATAGCAGTTGCTTTTTTTTTTTTTTTTGGTATTTATCTTTTGGAAATCACAGAACGATCATGGCAACGATATCATGTTATCATATTGATATAATGTGGTAATAAGATCGTAACTGTACTGTGTATTCACACCGTGGCCATATTCGTCTAAACACACAAAAACAACATTAACATACCAAACACTGTAAAAAGCTATTTCCCAGCTACTAGACTTTTCTGACAGTATTTGAGTGTCATCGACTGCCTGATGTAAAGTATGTTGTGGGACTACTATACATGAATTGTTATTATTATGGATTATATTTATTTTAATTGTTTTTTTAAAAGCATGATGGTAAAACACAAACACCTTTATGAATGTATTAAAACATATGTTTGTTTGTTGTAAAAAATTCTAGCAATGACAAAAAAGACAAATTTTTGCTTGTCCTTACTTCCTTGTGCAGCCATGCAGCTGTTGTAGCTGGTGTATTCTGGGAAATTTTTGTACCCCTTTTCGGTTTCGAGTGTGGTCCTGAAAAATCTCAGTTTCAAGGGTTATCTAACCCTTCCCCTTAGCGATACACCTTCAAGCTAAAGAGAATTGGGACACCTCTTTACGTGAACGCACAAAACGAGGGGTAATAGTAAGGGGAAGGGCTAAGGGGTAGAATTGGGATTGGGCTTAGGGAACACTAAAGTGGAAAGATGAGCCTGGACATACTTATGAAAAAAATTACAAAGCACAAGTGAAACTAAGGCCCCGTTTACACTAATGCGTTTTTGTTTTAAAGCGCATTAGTTTTGCTACGGTTACACTATCCATCCACACTACGGAGCTTTTTGGAAATGCTGGAGAGACCGTTTTCATTCTAAAATGCTGCTGCTCCGTCTCTGTGTGGATGGGCGTGGCTGCTGAGATTCGCTACTCGATTGGGGCTTTTGGGTCATTGCGTAACCTTCCCTTATTCGTCAAGCCCCTATCACATGACTATAACGCCAGCGGAAGACGGCAGACCAGCCTTCACTGTAAACAATATGGACACAGAAATGGGAGCGTTGTTTGCACTATTGTTAGTTTTAGGCGCTATCGTGCAGTTAAACTCTGCCTTTTATACTACAACAGCTGCATATATTCGCAAGAGGCAAGCTACTGTTCCAGCACTCGCTAATCGCTCGCGTTTCAAGCGGCATAAGCCCTATTTAGAATGCCGAGCGAGACACATGCTTCTTGTTTATACTTGAACGCGCATACCCAGAGTGCGCGAATTGTCACGTGATATACGTTTTTGGTGGCGTAGTGTGGACGGAGATATGTTCAGAATTGCTGGGTGAAACGCTAGTGTGGACGTGGATCGTTTTCATGCTAAAATGCCTTTTTAAAACTAAAACGCACTAGTGTAAACGGGACCTAATAAGCAATTACATAGTAAAAAAAGTGAATTACAAAAAGTCAATACAACAAATATTTATATGTTGTTTTATCCTATTGTACATTCAACTATTCAACTACATGTCTGAAGTTATACAAAGTTAAACTTATTATTTTTATGTCAGTTTTATTGATGCAAGTTGGGATAACTACACAATTTAATTTAACTAAAAAATTTAGTACAGCAAGAATTTATTTACAATGTACTATGGTGGGAAAAAAGGAAACAAGGAATCACATGTTATGTGTAGAGAACACAGACAATCCTGATATATTTCTGGTTAATGATGTCACAAGATTTACCAGTATTTTGGGATGGGATGATGCTCTCCCAGAAAAATGACAGAACACAAGTGAACTGTGCATTTTTACGTTTACTGGTAAAATAGTAATTTCACAGCAATTTAGTGGTATTATTGTGTGAAAGGGGCCACTATCTAAAACGTGCAAAGTATAAACCAGGGATCACCAAACTTGTTCCTGGAGGTCCGGTGTCCTGCAGATTTTAGCTCCCACCCTAATCAAACACACTTGAACAAGCTAATCAAGCTCCCACTAGTTATACTTGAAACATCCAAGCAGGTGTTTTGAGACAAGTTGGAGCTAAACCCTGCAGGACACCGGACCCCCAGGACCGAGATTGGTGATCCCTGGTATAAACTTTCACTCTAATTGACTAAAAGGTGAAAATGAAGAGTTTAGATGCAAAACCTTCTAATTGCTGTTTAATATTTTCTTCTAAAATTAGCATTTTTTTTCAACTTCTGTGTGCAAGGTCAGTAATTTAACTTTTATAGTGACAAATACGCTCTTTTCTGTGCCTTTAAATTAAAATAACTGAACATTAACATAGGAGGCTGAGAAAAATGCTCATTTTAGGAGAACATTTCAGATGGCATTTAGAGTTTTTTTGCATCTGAACTAAAATATAACAAATATAATTATCCTTATGGGCCACACATTCATCATTTACCATATGGTGATTTTTTAAATTAAATAAGTTTCATATTTACTAAGTTTATTTTGTAACTTCATTTTGATGGTAAGAGTTCAGGTTAGAGAATTAAAGCACAACCCCGAAGAGAAATCACACACTGGATCATAATAACCTATTTTTAGACCCTTGAGAGCTTAGTCGGTCTCATATTTTCATTAGGACTGAGATCAAAAGCATAAACTAACAACTAAAGCTCAGCACATCGTCAGCATACTAATTAAAGCATTGGCGTAAAAACAGAACAAATCTCATTTGATGACCTCAGTATTAATTAGACTGCCATCGGGCGACCAGTCAACCATCGTGACCATCCGAAGACCCCAATCTTTCAGACGATAACATTTACTGGCCAGTGCGCAGGGACCCACATCCTTCATTTATTCCAAGCCTATGTATATGTGTGTGTGTGGTACACATCTCCCATCACGCTCCTGTGGTTTGACCGCGGGTATGTTGTTTTGAAACGCTGAGGCTCTTATCTCGGAAACAGCAGTCTGTTTTACACAGACTGGCTTAATGGGGCTGAAAAAATGTCACGAAACACAAACTTTGCTTTATCACTCTTTCTCTGTCTGCCGTGCCTTTTTGTTTCAGTTCAGGGCAGGAAGTTCTGCCTTCTCCTCTTTGAATGCTTATCTTGTTTTTTCATAGCAAATCTGTGTAAAGATTGCATTGCAGCTGCACTGTCGTGAGAGATTAAAGACTGACGGAGTGTCGGTTTTGGTGTTGTGCGATAACACGGCTGAAAACAAGAACAAAAGTTCACTCGATTGGAAAGCCACATTAATCAGGTGCGAGCCGTGGAGCGTTGGTTAATTAAAATTGTTTTAAAATTCAATTAAATCTCCTTTAAAAGAAGTAAACAGGAAACCACAAAACGCCATACATTCTCAATATGCTGAGATTTTTGTATTGCATTGAACATAACTTCAGTTACATGGAATTTAATTATAACCACACGCAGGCAGGCACAATAAGCAATGCTTTTCAGTCATACTTGAGTAAAATTCTTCTTAAGGAAGATTCATTTAATATGTATCTGCAAATAAGCAAATTTTTTATATCATAATATTATCAGAAAAAAGCTAAAATATAAATATATGTGCAAATGAAAAGATCTAAAAACTACAGATTTTTAAAATGAAGAAAAATGTGTGGTGGTAGGTAGTATAAACATTACAATAAATGATGTAGTATGACAAAATGTGTTCATATTTACGGATTTTATGCAAACATGCTAGTTTTTTACTGTTTTATTGGTCACACTTTACAATAAGCTTTCATTAGTTAATCTATTTACTAACATGAATTAAATATAAACAACACTTGTGCAGCATTACTTAATTATAGTTCAACATTTACTAATGCATTATTAAAATCCCTATTCATACATTAGTTAATGTACTCTTGAGTTAACATAAGGTACCAATGAATAACTGTGGGCGGCACAGTGGCTTAATGGTTACCACTGTCGCTTCACAGCAAGTTCGAATCACTGGTTCAAGTCCCCGCTGGACCATTTGGCTTTTCTGTGTGGAGTTTGCAGATTCTCCCTGTGTTCACATAGGATTCCTCTGGGTGCTCCTGTTTCCTCCACAGTCTGAAGACATTTAAGTGAATTGGGTAAACGAAATTGACTAAGCGTGTGTGACTGTGAGAGTGTATGGGTGTTTTCCAGTACTGGGTTGCAGCTAGAAGGGCATCAGCTGCATAAAACATATTGCGACCCCTGATAAATAATGAACTAAGCCAAAGGAAAATGAATGAATGAGTAACTGTATTTTTATTAAGTTACTTTAACTCACATGAACAAATACTGTAATAAATGTATTGTTCATAAATTAAAGCAAATACATTTACAAGTATTACGCTCTGATGTCCGCATGAACCAGAGGTTGATGTGCTTAAACCTGAAATGGAATATCAAACAGGGGTTTTTCTGTATCATTCCCTCATAGTGAACTAACGCTAACAGGACTGCAATTAAAAATGCAGAACAAATGCTCAGAATTTGATTGAAGATTACCAAAACAAACTTATTTCATTAACTTGCACAGAATAATTGATCACCTAAGGAATAACAATGTGTCCTAGCCAAATAAACATTGTACATTTTTATTCCACATGGACTTTGATGTCCCTGTGAACCGGAAGCTGCGATCGTTATTCTTTTTTGTAATGTTATGCAGAGATACAGAATTTTAAGTGAGTAAATAGTGGACATGGCTTGGTTTTTTTACCGCTGGCTGAATGAACGTTATAGTAGGCATTTCATTCAGAAAGACGGGGAAATGGGTTTTAGAAGAGTTATTATGAACAACCTAACAGACTCCTTCTCACCATTTCTGTTTATTGTCAAAACTGACAGTTTGTGCAGTGTTAGCCATGCCCATTACCTCAAAATCATGTAATCTGATAAATTAACTGAAAACAAACAGGAAGTGCATTTTCAGATTTCGATTAAAGATTAGAGGAGCAAACACTTTTTTTCTTAATGACACGCACAGAGAAATTGCCCACCACAAAACTACCAATGTGAGCTAGCAAAATCAAATGGTTAGTTTTGATTTCTTGGGGACTTTAAATATGATTTTCGTTTGTTACTGATGATAATATAGATTATTTATATATTTATTTTGATTTCGATTTTTAGATACTGCACATTTTTTGATTTAAAAAGTGAAAATGGTCTGATCATTTTGAAGAGTAATACAAATGAATTCTCAGCAAGCTACATGCTTTCATCCATGTTTGATGTTTGGCATGAGTCAATCACATCAAAATCATTACTGTTTGTTTATTTATTTATTTATTCATTTTCTTTTCGTCCTAGTCCCTTTATTAATCTGGGGTCGCCACAGCGGAATGAACTGCCAACTTATCCAGCACGTTTTACGCAGCAGATGCCCTTCCAGCTGCAACCAATTACTGGGAAACAGACACTCTTGCACACACTCACATACACTATGGCCAATTTAGCATACCCAATTCACCTATAGAGCATGTCTTTGGACTTGTGGGGGAAACAGGAGCACCATGAGGAAACCCACGGGAACACAGGGAGAATATGCAAACTCTACATAGAAATGCCACCTGACCCAGCCAGGGCTCGAACCAGCGACCTTCTTGCTGTGAGGCGATTGTGCTACCCACTGCGCCACCGTGCTGCCCCATTTATTTATTTATTTATTTATTTATTTATTTATTTTTGACTGAAATTAGGACTTGAATGCATCCGGTCACTACATGCGTTCAAATGCGACTCTTGTCACCACTTCTGTTCATATTTCATCAACCCTTCCATTTATTTTTTCCCCATTCTTCATCACGCTTGTAGCACTCAGTATGACATACAAGTGCCATTGAATGCATGAATCCATGTTGCGGAGCTTACAAGCAAACAGGGAGACAAACATATGAAGAAGATATGAGTGGCTAATACAATTTTCCACCATTTTGGTGCAGTGCAGTGAAGTATGAGTACATTGTTTTGGTGAAACGTTTCATAAAAATCACGTTCACTCAATAGGCGAACAGTGGTGTGGCTGTTTAAAAAACATTCAACCTCATAAGAGTTCACATGATAGCAATTCATTCATTCATTCATTTTCTTTTCGGCTTAGTCCCTTTATTAATCCGGGGTCGCCACAGCAGAATGAACCGCCAACTTATCCAGCATTTGTTTCACGCAGCGGATGCGCTTCCAGCTGCAACCCATCTCTGGGAAACATCCATACACACTCATTCACACTCATACACTACCAACAATTTTAGCTTACCCAATTCACCTATACCACATGTCTTTGGACTTGTGGGGGAAACCAGAGCACCCGGAGGAAACCCACGCGAACACAGGGAGAACATGCAAACTCCACACAGAAATGCCAACTGACCCAGCCGAGGCTCGAATCAGCGACCTTCTTGCTGTGAGGCGAACGTGCTACTCACTACGCCACTGTGGCGCCGATAGCAATTCAGTCAAATGCTTTTTTGAATACCTCCGAAAGTGATGCACAAACTCAAATCGTTTTAGACCCTGTTTACTGTTTATTTTATTATCAGTGTTCGGATTGACAAAAGTCCACCTTAACCCCAAGTGTAAGCATGGCCTTGTTCGACTCTATCGGTCATTTAGCTAAAAAGCATCTTCTAATGGGCGAATTGGCAACTAAAATGAATAATAGCCCTTTCCATCAGGCGATGATGAATGTGCTGTGTAACACACTTGACACCATTATCAATAATGGTGAAGCAAAAATTGACATATTTTTCTCTAATCCTGATAATAAGACTGTTACTAGCCAGATTTAATGTCTAATGGCTGCACTCCTCCTCATTCGAACCTCTTCAAATTACAACGAGAGCCAAATCTTGGAACAGACCATTTTGGCCACAGGCCCACATCATCCCAGTGCTTCAATTACAACAGCAAACACAAACAAGCCCATCGTGCACACATTCCTGATCAACAGTCCATTTTCTATTCAAACAGTCGGTAAAGTAAAACCTCCCACTCGGATGCACTTGAGAAATTCTGTTGAAGGTATTACTGGGCTTTTTTAGAAAAGAGGCTTCTGGAGGGATCAGGGTGAGGCGACATGTTATAAAAGCTGACGCCAATACTGAAGAAATATGACAATATAGAGTGGGATGAAGTGAACCTGCTGGCTGATCAATTAGATGAGTTATGAAGGCAGCAGCGTCACACTGAGCTGATCTTACCAGCTTATGCGATCATTAAGATTCACTTACAGTGCCTTAGATGGAATTCAGTCATTGACATACTGCACAGCATCTGTAAAACGCGCTGGCCTTGGCCTGGTTGAGTTAATTAGAAATGTAGTGTAAGATGAGCGTGCCATTTGTGTTTGCACTGTGGTTTAATGCACCCTGTTTTAAAACAAACCAAATAGACTTTAAAGTGCTGCCATATATCACAGTCACCACGCTGTGTAGCTGAAGGGCCCGATTATGAGGTTATTACATGAAACAGTGATCTTTTATTTCATTGGATTGTTTTTTTTTTTTCGATAACAAACAGGAAACTTAATAAAGCCAAATGTAAGGGATGCATAAGCCACACTTTTGCAATTGCATAAGAAATACAACACCATACTGCATGGCATTTATTAACAAACAAAGCCATTTTTGCCATTGGTTACAGATCATTTTAAATGATGTGCTGCTTCCTTTCAGTGGTGGCAAAAGTACAGAAAAAATCAAACATAAGTAAAAGTAACATTACTTGCCAAAAAGCAACACAGGCTCATTATGAAAACGTACCTCCTTATACTAGATATCTGCATGGGACAAAATTTACAATCCCGCTACCGCCAGATTTTAGTCCAAACCCAACCACTCCCGCATATATTCAGGATTTGTTCACCCGCTGTTCGACACGCCCCGTTTTTCTCCCACCGCGACCATTTCACTAACGTGTAGGAGATAATATGTTCGCAAACAGAAGAGCAAAAGATCCATCGCTTGCTTGGGAGCGATATTGTTAGACTGCCCGCTCCCGTTCAATTACACCAGTTACCGACCGCTCCCGTGCTTTATTCGGAAATGTATTCCTGCACCACAAGAAATCTGATCGGGTCCCGTGGCTGACCACGGTTGTACCGCGTTGTAATGCAGACCTCTACTGTACACATTTCTGGAGAATGCAGATTTTGTAGCCAGAGCTATGCATGGCTATATTTCGTCATTAAAATGAAAGCTACGGGGCGGTATGACGCCGCCGATTACTTCTGTTTCCTTTCGCGCTCACCAGCTGACCGCTTACCTCCAAGTGGACGACCAGTTTTCCCAGTGGCTTGCCATGTAGGTCAGCAGACTTGAGACAAAAGTTTACTGCAATGACGGTGTTCGAGTCGATTCCAGGAAGTAATAACAGGTTAATAAGTAATAACTCGTAAATAACAGGGTGAGAATGTGCTAAGGTCTGAAAACATAGTAAAACATGGTTTTCTTTTTCTGGATCGCTTTTGAAAACACTTTCGGTTGGGTTTAGGGAAGTGGGTGGGCAAGTCAATTGCTGATTTTGAAAAAGTTTTCTGAATCATGGACTGATGCTTGTGATGTGGAGGGTCTCTTTCTGCTGTTGCCCTAAAAAAACATTAATAAACTTGTCCAAAAAAGCATAAAAACAAAATACCTTACAAATACTTTACAAATGGCATAACAGAAAATTGTAGTGGTTTTAAAATCTTGACTTTTCAGAACTGCGGTAAACCGTTCAACCGGTTATCATCCCATGCCTATACTATGGCCAATTTAGTTTTGGATGGGAATCACAGATTTGATTATTCTACTTAGCCAATCACTGTAGACAAGATCAAAATAAACATATAATTACTGACTTCAGGTTGAAGGAAAGTGGCGCAGTAAAGGTACAAATACAGCCCTTCACTGCAAAAAATGCTTTTCTTAATTAGTAGTCTGTCCTGTTTTTAGTCCACAAATCTAACAATTCTTAAATTAAGAAGAAAAAAAATCTGTCTTGATTTAAGAAATAATATGCCAAAATTAACTGAGTTTTTGCTTAAAACAAGCTAAATAAAATAAATAAATAAATAAATAAATAAAATAAAGCTACTAAATTGCAGTGACTTCAGTATTTGTACATTTTACACCATTGCTTCCTTTGTACTCAACTAATTTGACTGATTTTAAATTCTGTTTTTGAAAAGCTTTTTTTATTATCTTTTTGAAGGTTTAAATGTAATGCTTCAAGATCCTGATGCATTTCAAAGTTTGAATTTAATGCATCATGTATTTAATATTTCTTTTTTTTTAACACATCAAGGATATGATACATTTGAAAAGATTTAATTACTTCAATGCATCTAGAAATTAAGCAAAATAAATAACATATTTTTATTTGTCTTGGACGTTGGACAAGAACGTTGGACGTTTTTGACACAGGACAAGGTTGCATGTCCTGTGTCAAAAACGTCCAAATTGTCTTATATTTTACAAGACTTATATCACAGAAATATCAGAAGGGAAAGTAATAAGTAAAAAATAACCTTGCAGCTTTCATTCATTTTTAAATGTGGCAGAGGGATCCACATCTTTCTTTCATGTAAGGGCTGAGGGTAAATATGAAACGTGTTTGAGGTGTCAGTAAGGGCTGCACAATATATCATTTGAGATTTGTGGAGACACTGCAATATTAGAGTGAAATTTGTCTTCTGCATGTTTTTAATACCTGTGACTGAGTATTTTAAGAGAGTTTAAAGCATTTTAGTAGCGCGTAAAGATTCATTCGATTGAATTATTTATATGATCAAGACTATGCAATGTTATTTTGCATTTGATAATTGCATTTCTGTACCCAATTACTGTTAGAGTCTCCCCGTAAAACCATATAGTAGGTATTTATTTTTTGTGTTCTTTGTTTACTATATGTATATAATAAATTACATAAAAAATCTATTAATATTTTGGCCGTCAGGGTGGCGCAGTGGGTAGCACGATTGCCTCACAACAAGAAGGTCGCTGGTTCGAGCCTCTGCTGGGTCAGTTGGCATTTCTATGTGGAGTTTGCATGTTCTCCCTGCGTACTCGTGGGTTTCCTTAGGGTGCTCCAGTTTCCCCCACAGTCCAAAGACATGTGGTATAGGTGAATTGGGTAAGCTAAATTGTCCATAGTGTATGTGTGAGAATGAGTGTGTATGGGTGTTTCCCAGTGATGGGTTACAGCTGGAAGGGCATCCGCTGCATAAAACATATGCTGGCGAACAGATTAATAAAGGGACAAAGCTGAAAAGAAAATGAATATAATTATATTTTACTTCCCTGCAAAATCATCCCTATCAATCTAAAGTAATGACTTCTGGTGAAATTTTATTTATATTATAATATAAATCACAGAAAAAAGTATCGCAATGTCAACACTGTAAAAATTCATTCATTCATTCATTTTCTTTTCGGCTTAGTCCCTTAATTAATCCGGGGTCGCCACAGCGGAATGAACCGCCAACTTATCCAGCATTAGTTTTACGCAGCGGATGCCCTTCCAGCCACAACCCATCTCTGGGAAACACATCCGTACATTGTCATTCACACACATACACTACGGACAATTTAGCTTACCCAATTCACCTGTACCGCATGTCTTTGGACTGTGGGGGAAACCGGAGCACCCGGAGGAAACCCACACAACCACAGCGAGAACATGCAAACTCCACACAGAAATGCCAACTGACCCAGCCGAGACTCGAACCAGCGACCTTCTTGCTGTGAGGCGAACGTGCTAACCACTAGGCCACCGTGGCGCCCACTGTAAAAATTATTCTTGGTAAATTAATAGGACCTTACTGGCAACAATTATACAGCAGTTGCTGTATTTCATAAAACAGTAAAATTACTATAATACTAATTACAATAGTGTTATATCTACCATAAAATGTAATACATCATTTTACTTTTTTTAACTGTAACACTAATTACAGTAGTGGTACACATACTGAAAAACTAAAGACAGTAATTTACTGTACATTTTTACCATGCAGAACAGAAGTTACTTTTAATATTACTGTATAGTATTTTACATTTATCAAATGTTATTTTATTTTATTTAATAGTGCTTCTTTACAATATATAAAAAAATCTTATTTGACGTTATAATTAATTTTAAGCTTCTAACTCGTAAAAATCCACTTCTAACTTGACAAGAATTTGTTTCAGAACATGAAAGCCGTGGGTGATTTTTCAAAGCTAATGCTAACAATATGTTACTGATAGTTGGTTTGCATGAAACAAATTAATCACTAACCAGTTATTTATGGCGAAGTCATCGAAAGAGTATCGACAAGACGAAATGTGTTAAAGTTGGGCAGAGAACTAAAGAGTAGTATAGCCTACTTCATGAAATGTTTGTGGTGATATTTTGCAGTCAATTCATGTTAGTGTATTTCAATATGCAGTGATGGAAAGTTCAGATCTCATTACCGACATTTGAGTCGCGTTCAGCGAAATAAACTAATCTTTTAGCGAGTCATTTCTTTCAAATCGTCAAAATATCATTCGATTTTTACGAGTTGCTTTCCAAACACATCTACACCTAGTGCAAATGTTGATCACACTACAAACAAGTCAGAAGTTTTCTATAAAAAAAAAGAAAATAATTCACCTGGGTCATTTGTCCGTGATTAGCTCAGCACCTCTCTATTTCCTCAAATCAAATCCATTATCATACTGTGCACAGCATCACTGAAACATTGAGAATAATTTAACTACTGTAAATTTTGTGATTATAAGCTAATGTTAAAATTAAATTACAAACTAACTTACTTTAAATTACAAACTAACATTAAAATAGGTGTACAGGATTCCTGTATTCATGATAATATGAAGATTTATTACTCACTGAGTATGTAATGACAGGACAGAATATGTGCTGTTAAATGAGCTCTTGTGCAGCCTTTTGTTAAAAACCAAAGTAGTATGGTCACCCAGTATTCTTTATAATGTTTTATGTAAGAATGTATTTGACTTCTAGGTTTACCTTCAAAAGTCTGTGTGGAGTTTTTCAGTCATTTGCAATACCGTATTTAGATTCACAGTAACAGAATTCATTGAAAAATCTACAGTAACATACTGTAAACCATGTATACAGTATGGAAATGTTGAGAATACAATTTTTATACTGTGAAAACAACAATATATACAGCAAAACACTGTACATAGCTTATTTAGTAGCTTAAGAAACCGGTTTAAGGGTTTACTGCAGTTTTGAAAAGTCAAGGTTTTAAAACCGCTACAATTTTCTGTTATGCCGTTCGTAAGGTATTTGTAATGTATTTTGTTTTTATGTGGTTTTTTTTGGACTAGTTTATTGAGTTCATTAAGGGCAACAGTAGAAAGGGACCCTCCACATCACAAGCATCAGTCTATGATTCAGAAAACATCTGGAAAAGGCAATATAATACTGTAAAAGCAACAGAAATAGCTTACAGTGAAGCTTTCCCAATACCGTGCAGCTCTAGTGTCAATCCTTTTGAATAATAATAAAGTCTAAACACACACACACACACACACACACACACTGGATCATTACAAAATTACAACTAATATTACAATTGAGATAATGGCTGTGTTGTTGAAGCAATGGTAACCCGAAGAGAAAAAATAGTGGCATTGTTTTCTCATCTTGTGTCCTCCCAGATGTATATAACTTACTTTCTATAGATAAAAATTAAGATTTCTAGACAAGTAATCTTTTTACAGTGGGGGAAATTAGTACTAAACACTTTCTCATTTTTCTCAGATGTGGGGTTTATTTATAAACTAATTTCGAGAGGATCACGTGCTTATGATTGAACACAGCTGGTAAGACGAATCCTTACACACTATAAATTACCAGAGCTTCCCACTCTGGTCATCTTCGTCTTGAAGAATCCCCCCTTCCACCCCAACTCCTCCCCTTCTCCTATAGGGCGGCACGGTGGCCCAGTGTTTAGCACTGTTGCCTCACAGCATGAACACCGCTGGTTCGGCCTCTCCCTGAGCCAGTCGGTGTTTCTGTGTGGAGTTTGCATGTTCTCCCCGTGTTCGCATGGGTTTTCCCCAGGTTCTCCGGTTTCCTCCCACTGTCCAAAAAACATACTACATAAGTAAATTGACTACTTTTAAATAGCATCTTAAAGCAACTCTAGTTAAGATATATCTCAGCACGTTCACAAGCGGGGGGAGTTCTCGAGACTTACCTGAGCTCAAACTCTCCTCTCGCCCTTCAAACGGGAGGGAGCTCCGGGCTCAAGAATATCCTGAGCTCAGGGCTCTCTCCTGGGACAGCATGCCAAATACGCTTTATAATCAATCATCAGCTAAGTGTGAACTCTTGAAAACATATTTCTAAATGTGCTGTTGACTTGAAATTTTCACCAGATGTTGGTAACAACCAAAGAAATGCATATATGCAAAGACAACAAAACTAATTCATTTTCAATTGAAGTAGAGCCAGACGTAATCTGTGGACATTTTTTTGGCTATTTCTGCGCAGAATTTTGCTAAAAATCTGCGGATTTATGTGGATTGATTTTGGGAAAACATCTGGAAAAGGCAATATAATACTGTAAAAGCAACAGAAATCGTTTACAGTAAAGTTTTCCCAATACCGTACAGCTCTAGTTTCAATCCTTTTGAATAATGATAAAGTCTAAACACACACACACACACACACGCACACTGGATCATTCCAAAATTACAACTGACATTACAATTGAGATAATAAGACTGTGAGACTGCACTGAAAAAAAATATTCAAAGATACTTCCTTAGATTTACTAAATTAATTTAAGTTAGGCAGTTGTAAACAATTAATTGAGCTGAATTTAAACAAAAAAATTAAGTTGAACATAACCACATTTAATTTGTTTAAAATTCAACACATATAAATAGTTTGCACCACTTTTGCAGACATCATTTTTTTTTCATTGTGTTTTGAGAGTTAAAAATACGAGAGTATGTGGGTACGGTGTTAAGTTTGCATTCTGCTGACGGTGAGTGGCATTTTTAACATTTTTGTGCCATCAGCAAGTCAGCAGGACTGCGAAACCACAGAAAACACACACAAACCAGGCCTAACTCGCATTAAACTGCAACGCTCAGACAAATGGACAGGAACTGGCTGTAGAAGGGATTGCGCTGTAACAAAGCACCCCCATATGAGTGTCCGCTTTTGTGGCCCCTGCAAAATGGAGTTAAATGGATTCAAATGGGCTTAAATGCACAATCAGCGGGCCGTACGAGCTCTGGCCCTTGATAGCGTGAAGAAAAGAGACTGATAGGAGCCAAGTCTGATTCATACTGTGAGGGATGAAAGAGTGATGAGAGTTGGAGAACAGGAAGGGAAAAGGGGCTGGTGGGATCAGGCCTAAAATGGGGATTTTAAGGCTAATCATGTAGGCAGTGAATCAGCACTTTGATGTAGACATTTAATTATAATTTCCCTGGAAAAAGGACGGGGAATGTCAGATGAGTGCACATTGTTAGTGCTGTTTGCCAAAGAAAGCATTAGTAATGCATATGTGAGGGTTAGGGATTTAAACAAGCTCTAACGTAAACTCTTGATTCATAGCTTATTTTATTCATCACAATGATGCGGTAGTAAAAATTGATGCAGTTTTGGAGGAAACGGGAGACTCTTTAGTCTTGATGAGGAATATTTTAACTTGTTTTTCATGATTTGACTAAATTACAGCTTGATTGGAAACGATGCACAAAAAAATCACAAGTGATACTCATCTTGAGTTTCCTTTTTTTAATTAGCATGTTATTTGCAGACAGTTTTGTTGTTGAAGCAATAGTAACCCGAAGATAAATATAGTGGCATTGTTTTTTCAACTTGTGTCCTCCCAGATGTATATGACTTACTTTCTATAGATAAAATTAAGATTTCTAGACAAGTAATCTTTTTACAGTGGGGGGAATAAGTACTAAACACTTCATATTTTTTCCCAGAAAACATATTTCTAAAGGTGCAGTAGACTTGAAATTGTCACTGGACATTGGTAACAACCGAATAAATCTATATATGCAAAGAAAACAAAACTTATGAATTTTCAAAAGAAGTTGTAAGTAGAGCCATCTGGAATCTGCGAACATTTTTTTGCGATTTATGCACAGAATTTTGCTAAAAATCTGCAGATTTATGCAGAATGATTTTGGGAGTATCATAACTAAAACCTTTCAAAAGTAAATCGATCAAAAGTAATATGTTTTTAAACTTTCTTTAATGTTTACAATGTGAATCCAATTAGATTCACTTAATTTGGGAAACAAAGGAAGTCTCTTGTATGAAATATCTACTAAAAGACAGAAAATAGTACTTTACAAACTGTATTGTAAATAAATCATATGAATATTTTAATATTAATCAAATATTATTACTGAAATTAATTTAAAAACTCAACAAATATACATTTACACACATTTACACAAGTAAATAACAGAATCAATGACGGGCTAAAAATTTGCAAGAAGATGAAACCAGAGTGTACATTTCAGCAAGACAATGATCCAAAACACAGCCAAGGAAACTCTCAAATGGTTTAGAGAAAGAAAATCAAGCTGTAGAAAGGCTTAGCCAATCTTGAATTCAATGGAAAATACTAATTAAAGATCAGATTTTAATGACGAGACCCACAGAACCATCAAGACTGTTACACTCTGTTGAAGTCTGTGAAAAAATCACACTTGAGCAATGCATGTCATGACCAAAAAAGGCCTTTATTTGAAGTAATTGGATAAGTTTCAGTAGTTCACTTCTTTCTCCTTGTGTCATTCCATTGTTATTACACACAGCTCATTATTCAGATTTTTTTATTTTGTTTTATTTTTATTTTTGTATTGTTTGAGTTTTTACCAAACTGTGGTTCAATTCCATGTCAACAGTACTGTCAAAAAATGCTGAGTTCAATACTTTTTTTCCACCACTGTATATGAGCCCAAATATGCAATTGTATCGGACTCTCAAGAGTTACTGCTTCAAATATTGCTGCTATGCGGTATTTATTATCAACAACATAGCTACTGTTTTAAAGGGACAGTTGACCCAAAAAAAGAGCAGCCGTGGCCTAAATGAAACTTTCCTCACCATTTACCTCACACAAGTAGTTGCCCTAAAACGCAACTGTCTTTAAAGGCACAGTATGTAACAAAGGTGTATTTTTGTGACGTCTTAACTGAGTGTGGAATCACGGGAGTTGTGGTCTTCATTATATTCTATGTGACTCCTGCAGAAATCATGTTCACGGATGAGTTGAAGTATTCAAAGCATTCTGTATCATCATGGTAGTATGAAGCAGATTAATGCTGAAAGCTGTCAATGCAAAATGAGAACACTGAAACAGTTGCTGATGAGTAGGCCCACATGGAATCTGTGCGTGCAGAATTCCGCAGATTTCTAGCCCATCATTGATTCATCGTATATTTACTTGAATAAATGTGTGTAAATTATTATTATTATTATTATTATTATTATTATTATTATTATTATTATTATTATTATTTATTCTGTTTTTAAATTAATTTCAGTATAAGTATTGACTAATATGAAAATATTAATATGATTTATTTACAATACACTTTAATACTGTAGAGTAATATTAGATATATATATAAAATAGTAGATATATTAAATGAGAGACTTGCTTTGTTTACCAAATAAATTGGATCTAATTGGATTCGTATTGTAAGCATTAAATACAAGAAAAAAAAGTATTATGTTTTCATTTAATATATTAAAGTTTTAGTTATGATACTCCCAAAATCATTCTGCATAAATCCACAGATTTTTTACAAAATTCTTCAGAAATAGCAAAAAATGTCTGCAGATTCTGCCTGGCCCTACTGATGAGAGACAAGAAAGATGTGGCATGAAAGCAGCAGAGCTTTTATTATGCAACAGTTGACCACTTCTGGTTCTTCTGCTAGTGGTCACTTTTTTATCAAACTAAATGCATTTATAAACTCTGTTATATTGCTGCTCTGTGCAGTCTAACAAAACACACAACATAATAAAGCAACTTCAGTGTTTCCTGGTTTTTCATTAAACCAAACCCGGGAATCGAGGGCGTATGACGTCATTAGCTATGCACACAAGACATGGCTCATGTCACTAGTTAAAATTTGACCGTCTTTCGAAACATTTTGATAAATTAAGTTCAAGTCAGCAAAATATATAACACTGTTCTAGTGTTTATTAGATATTTTGATGAAAGAATTGTACACTTTGTGCTTAAATTGACCTGTCAAAAAGCAAAAAGAGAAGAAATGTATATTTTTTTTTAACATTTTAACACTCTGTCCTATAGTATTCTGATGCAAACCATGCATCTTTAGGTATTTTACCAAAAACAATGATTTGACAGAACAGAACAGAACGGACAGAAACAACCACCCAGAATGTTCTTTATATCTTTAAAATGCCAGTGATCACGCATCACATATATTTTCTAGAAAATATACATATATAAATAAGTGAAACAGGTGAGGACACTTGTCTGTCTGTCTGTCTGTGGCTAATGGAGACAAAAAGGGTGTGTTCCCCCAGAGTTCATTGAGATTCAGTCCGCGTTCCAGAGTTCCCTTGAATTCGTAGTTCTCCCTGGGGTGTCTCCTCTAATGGCTGGTGACTCATACTGTGGTACAGGCATTATATTACTGTGAGTTTGCCAGCTCAGTGTTCTCTCATCATTCACAAAACACACACACACAGTCATCAGAACCCATGATGCAACATCACATTACCCGCATTTACAGCTCCACTATAAGCCGTACGTACCTCCAATAAATAATTACTGAGTAGAAATACATGGTTGTAATCTCCGTTTTTTTTTTCTTTTCTTTTGTAGAGAAGCTTTAATAATGGCCCAAGGATGAAGTCGTTTTTGCTCAATTCAAATCGCAATAAAAGCTCCATGGCATATGTCATGAGTCATCTCCAATAAATCTGCATAGATAATGTAGCTATAATGTAGTTATTAAAATTCTCCCCTCTGACTGTACCCTCCTGCCGCAGCGCTGTCTATTTCTGTCTCTGTCTGAAGTAGATGAACACTCTGCGAGTGTGTTACTTTGAGCTGTGACTGTAAGTCTAGACCGAGTTCCTCGCACACTCGCAGCCAAACAGAACTGCTGAAGCGTGACCAGGTAGAATGAGACTTCGTCGAAGGTCACAGTGATATGCAAATATTTCATATTGACTAGGATTTCTCATTTAAAGTCTTCATGAAATTAAGATGACATTCACAGTAGACGTTCGCAGACATTCACCTGTTGGTGTGCACCAGGGTTCGCTTGATGTCACAGTTTGATTTAATGTTTAATGTCACAGTTTGAATAATGTGAATGCTGCTGTGTGAATTTAGGTGTACCTAAAAACACACTTTAAAAAGGGCGATCTAAGGCTTATAAAAATTCAGATTTTTGAAGGAATATCTAGCTAATTGTATCAAAAAGTCAGCTTATTGTATTTATAAGATTCACAAAAAAGGCACATTTTGTCCTCATCTTGTTTCAGACCAATTAGATTTTAGTTCTTCCTCCAAACACAAATCAACATGTACATGTTTGTATGATCTGAGAGATTTTTCTAAAGCTTAAAGGTATAGTTCATCCAAAAATTAAATGTACCCCATAACTGATTTACCTTCAAGCAATATTGGGTTTATATTTTGGACTTTTATTTATCAGATAAACACAGATTGAATAGTTTAAAGGTGCAGTATGTAAGTTTGATGCCCAGTGGTTGAACTAGGTATTCCACTCCTGGTTCAAAACACTCAAGTTCAGATTGCCAGATAGATGACATCAACAGGAGCAAGTCAAACTATCAAGCCTAAAGGCTGATTTAAGGCTTATTTGAGTCGAGTTCTAAATAAAAGCAACGACACGCGATAAAAGAAATATTTTCCTTATTAAAAGATTTTTTTGTTCTAACCAACATCTGAAATTTATATTTTAGAAACGACTATTTCTTGCAGCTGAACAACAGGATAAAGTGACAGTGATCACCTCAGTGCACTCATGTGCTTTATTCAGTGTTAAATGCTAATAATGTTAGGCTGAATGTCATTTCCCATGACATTTATTGTCATATACTGTAAGCAGCAGCAGCCAGTTCACCTCAGATTTTGAAAATAAAATAAACCGTTTGAAATTGAGCTTCGGAACTGTGACTCAGTGCAAGCCAACATATATAAGTGATTCAGCATCTACATTTAATAATGTAGAAGAGGTTTAATGTGTATTAATTCGATTATAAACCTTAACATATCTTTGGAGTGCAGTGAGTGCATATTCTGTGCTTCTAAATGGCTGTATTTGAATTTCCGTCAGGTTTCGTCTAGTGCAAACAGCCAGATTGCTTATCACTGCAAGTCTCGTCACCTAGCATGTTGTTACTACACAGTATTACAATGTAACCTGCTCACTTAATGTTTTTGTCCGTAACATTTATATTATTTAATTATGAATCACCTCATGTGAAACTCTGAATCCGCGTCTCGATTTGGAATCTGCTACTGTCTACCGGAGGTCGCATTTCGGTCACAGACGCATACTTTGAGAGCCTTTCTGACTGAATGAATGAAATATGCTGTTTTCCACCCAGGTAACCCGGGGTGCTGAAATATAATTGGCTAAACTGGCAACGGGTGGGTTAAAAGCACCAAAACAAAGACAGACGTTCTGTCATGAAGCGCACATTTTCAAAAGCAGAATATTTGACTTCAGTATTGTTTTTCAGATAAACAAGAATGTTTGTGTAGCATGTTTCTTAAATATCTGCAAACATATTATGGTATTTTAATGTTTAAGAAGAGTCAAAAACTTAATACAGCACTTTTAAATTTTTCCTGGGTTTTCTATGATACAGTATGTGATGCCGTTAGATAGAGCCTTTTGTTTTGAAGCTTCCAATTTAGTCCATCATCAAACTAACCCATATGCCACCAGGGTTTAACGCATATCTCATGAAGCAGATCAATGTGTTTTTGTCACAGAGCTATTTCTTATCTTTCTATTATAAACTCCAGTCACTGACTTGCACGTCATATGCGACTGACGTATTAAGCGCATGAAGTAACATGCTTAGACACTTGTACGCAACCTTGTAAGAGTAATATACTGTTTAATGTTATACAGTAAAGCCAAGGCAATTAGTTTTCTTGTTCGTCATCATCTTCTGTGCTTAACTGTCTGTGTGGTAAGTGGTTCCCATGAGACATGTCTATACCCAGACCTTCCCCTATGAATGTGTCTTACCTCATGCATCATACATTTGTATACGCCAGTCGAGCATAACGTGAATTTTCCACCGCCAGAAATCAGTGATTGGAGTTATAATTAAAATAATTAAAATATTGCTGTTATATGGATGGAATAAGGGTGAGTAAATTGAGTCATTTTCGTTTTTGGGTGAATGTTTTCTCAAAAATACCCCCAAAATACTCATTAATGTATGTACATTTACAAATTTACATGCTTGGATGTACAAACCCTTGAAAGTTTTTCAAATAGTCACTTTGACACGCTTGATCATCTGAAGTGCTTACTTGCTGAAGCGGCACTCATCAAAGTGAATCCGCAAACATCATTTAAATCACCACGTTTATCTGTATGATTATTCAGAACATTTACATGGTTTATTTTTCATATAAATGGATTAATAGCAGGAGAGATGGGGCAGTGAGTGTACCCTAGGCTAAGAGATCTAATAAAAGAAATTAAACGTAAGAAAAAATAAATCGTTTACTTTTTCAGTAAGTGTACAGTATTAAAAGCGTATGATATGGGATTGAATACAATGTTTAATAATTAGGGCTGTCAAAAAATTAATCGTGATTAATCACATCCAAAATAAAAGTTTGACATAATATTTGTGTGTGTACTGTGTATATTTTATTATGAATATATAAATACACACATGCATATACTTGATAAAATGTTGGTTTATATTTAGATATATAAAAAATATATGTGTATGATACAAATTTTACATTTGAATATGATGTAACTACTTTGATGTAACTTTTTTATATATAGTTTTGGCTTCTATGAATGTGTTTATCACATATACATAATAAATATATATATAACAAACACACATATTATGTCAAAACAAACTTTTATTTTGGATGTGATTAATCACGATTAATTCTTGGACAGCCCTATTAATAATACAAAGAAGTATCTGATGCAAGCATACGTGTTTGACATAATTCTATATTTTCAGCTTTTGAGTAATAAATTTCAATCAAGCAAAGCACCCTTAATTGACCATCAATTTTTCTAAAATCACTGTTTATGGAGTTATAGGTAGGGCCAGACGGAATCTGCTGACATTTTTTGCTATTTCTGCTGAGTATTTTGTTAAAAATCTGTGGATTTATGCGGAATGATTTTGGAAGTATCATAACTAAAATTTTAATATATGAAATAAAAAGTCATACCGTTTTACCTTTTATTGAATGTTTACAATGCGAATCTAATTAGATCCACTTTATTTGGTAAATAAAGCAAGTCTTTCATATAAAATATCTACTAAAACCCCGAAAATAGTACTTTACAAACTGTATTGTAAATAAATCACATGAATATTTTTATATTAGTCAATATTATTGCTGAAATTAATTTGAAAACTGATTAAATATACATTTACACACATTTACTCAAGTAAATAAACAGAATCAATAATGGAAATCATTGTAAATCTTCGGAAATCTGCAGAATTTTCTACGCGCGCAGATTCCGTGTGGCCCTAGTTACTGCATCTCAGTAAAAGGTTTGTGTATGTTAGGAATATGGGTCTATGAATGAAATGTGGATCCCCTACATCTACCATATTTCTTTATTATCACACTTATCAGTCTCAGATGTGACCCACTAATTCTCTCTCGTGTCCTCATAAGTGCACACTTCAGAAGCTTCTACCCTATTCAGCTATTCAAATACTGTGAATTCAGACATACAATACTATTTGGCTCATACACTGTTTTTCATGTCATTTCAGAACCAGTACGTTTTGTTTTTTTTTATACACTCAGAAATAAAAGTATGCGAGCTGTCACTATGGTGATTCCTTTTCAAAAGGTAGACATTTGTATCTAAAGGGTCCATATTAATACCTCAAAGGTGCATATTAGTACCTAAAAAGTACAAAAATGGGTCTTTTAACATTCTTAGGTACTAATATTTAGGTAATAATATTTACTTTTGAGGTACCAATGTGGACCCTTTAAGTACAAATGTGTACCTTATGAAAAGGTACCACCCTAGTGACAGCTCACATACCTACCTACCTACTGTATTTCTGAGAGTGTATGAGCATTTTGTTTCACTTATTCACCGTCACACCATTTCAAATCTGTATATCCTACTTTCTTACTTGAAATAAGTAGAAATGTCAGAGAATGAACAGATCAATTGATTTTTGTTTCAATTGAGTTACAGTAAATGTTGCCTACAGCAGACATTCAAGCCCTCATCACAGACAATTATGATGTTAAAGTGCATTTGAATTAAATGCTGTACCTTTTTTTTCAGTTTTTTAAAAAGAGACCTACAAAAACATCCCAGTTCATGCAAAATTATTAATCGGCAAAAAAACGAGCCCTAAATCTTCATATTTATTTGAAAAGAATAATAATAATTTAGAACTAATGGGGTGTTTTTCTTCTCTGTTTTGACCCTCTCTATGAAACACTTGACTTCGGTTTGGTGATTGGGTAACCGTTTTGCATATTGATATAATAAATAAATGCTCATTTTCTTTTCAGCTTAGTCCCTTTGTTAATCTTGGTTGCAACTTATCCAGCATGTGCATTATGCATTGGATGCCCTTCCAGCTGCAACCCATCACTGGGAAGCATCCATCTACACACATTCACACACATACACTATGGACAATTTAGCTTACCCAATTCACCTATACCACATGTCTTTGGACTTGTGGGGGAAACCCACGTGAACACAGGGAGAACATGCAAACTGACCCAGCCAAGGCTCAAACCAGTGACTTTCTTGCTGTGAGGTGATTGTGCAACCAACTGTGCCACTATGATGTTCTTTAAAACAATTCCATAACATAAAAAAGCTTGTGTGAAATTCCCACATTTTTGAGCCGTAAACTTAAATCCTGCCTCATGATTGCATTAAACACCGTTTCGCTGAAAAATATATGTATATGCAACATAATAGATGTGAAATGGGTTGTTTTAGTTTGACTTTGAAGTGCGTTAATTGATTTGATAACATTTTGAGAGCACAAACCCAATTTCAAAAATAATGCAATTGCAATAAGAGTTTAAGTGCGACATGTTTTTTCAAATGTTAATTGTCCATATTAATTAATAATTCAGCAGCGAAACACTATTATCACATCAACACTTAGACCGCATTATGTTAATGGAAAAGTTTGCACATACATTATAGACTGAACTTTGGTCCAGAGAGTCTGAGGTGAAGGTCAGAGTTTGTTTTGCCACCGAATCATACAGAGAATCCTTTCAGTACTTTTTTCCATACCAAATGAAAAACCTGCTCTAAATGTGTCTCTTTTTATCTGTCTTTTTTATCTCAATAGTCCGTCCTTTAGCAGCTTGTCAATGCATAAATGATTGAACCATGAACCTGTCTTTATGTTCCGACAGGACATGGAGGAACACATGGCCTTCATCATGACTGTGCCTACAACACTGGCCATTTTTTTGGCCATCTTCATTCTCGTCTGCATCGAGTCTGTCTTCAAAAAGCTCCTTCGCCTCTTCTCCCTGCTCATCTGGGGCTGTCTGGTTGCCATGGGTTACCTCTTCATGTTTTTCGGCGGGATCATCTGTCCGTGGGACCAGGTGAGACTTGAATGACAGCACTTTCATAGCTCTCCAGTTATTTTATTTTTTCCATTGTCCGCCTTCGACCTCTATGACTGCCAATCTATAATTTGCCTCATTGTCACACTGAGAATGCCAGTGTCTGCTTTTGCCGGTAGAAATATCCTATTTATATGTTGTCAGTGACAGAGTGACAAACATACATGTCATATTTCAGCTTAAGAACGATGGATTTTGATCTAGCAGTCAAACCGCTTGTCTTAAAGGGCACCTATGATGCAAAATCAACTTTTAGAAGCAGTTTGGACAGAACTGTGTGTAAGTAGTTTGTCCACTGTATTATTGGAGTGATATAAACAAAAGTCTCTTAAAATCTAAATGTCAGCCTCAAAATCACTGACTCCAACTTGACATAGGAGTGTGGTTTCCTCACGCACCGAAGTGATTGACAGGCGCAAATTAACAGGGATGGGCAGTATTTATAATACATGTATTTCAAATACGTATTTTAAATACAAAATAATATTTTGTCATTTAATAATAATAATAATAATAATAATAGTTATTTATCTTGCGCTTTTCTCAGACTCAAAGCGCTAACAAGAGCAACAGAACACAGTGGAACATAAAATACACAAAAAATAAATAATAAAAAAAATACAGATTAAAAGAAAGCCTCATAAGTTATGAGCAATAAAAAAAAGATGAGTTTTAAGAAGGGGGAAACGGAAATGCTATGTTCCGTTGCCACAATGAATGCCCCTTAGCTGTTGGGGTAAAAGTCTCCTCAGCTCAAAAAGGATGCTCAGCTCTGCTATCGCTGTGCTTTTATTGCCAAATTGATTGCAACGAGCATCAGCTGCGCAAGCTGAAGCTGCCAACTCATTGGCAATTCATTGGCCCGTTTACATACTCTTTCAGATGATTGGCTTTCTGAACGAAATGCCCATAGTGGAATTTTCCACATAGCATTGAAGTTCCCCTCCCGAAGAGGAACTGGCGTTCCTGATGTATGTGGGAAGAGCATTCCACAATTTAGGTGCACGATAGGAGAGTGCCCTTCCTCCCATGGTGCTAAGTTTACAATGAGGCTGAAACAAGGTGAGCCCAAAAGCAGAACGTAGATACCGAGAGGAAGAGGATGTGGATGTCAGATCACAGATGTAATTAGGAGCAGAACCATGAACAGCTTTATAAGTTAAAATCAAGGTTTTTAAAATTGATACGTGACTTAACAGGCAACCAGTGTAACTGGTGGAGTACTGGGGTACTGTGAGAACGAGATGATGTGTTAGTTAACACATGTGCGGCAGAGTTTTGAACATATTGTAAAATCTTAATGTGGGAATTTCATACAAGTGACTTCTGCGTTATATTCTTTAAGACAGTGTTTCTCAAGCTTTTTTCCACCAAGTACCACCTCAGAAAACGATTGTCTCTCCAAGTACCACCATAATAACCAGTATTGAAGTACAGTAGCACAGTAGGCTGAATTAAGCAGCTACATCACTGCACAGTTCAAAAACAAGGCTGATTAGCCTTTAACTTAAATCCTGCTTTATAATTGGCATTTCATATACACTTTTACTCCAAAAAAGCTCTCTGTTTTAGTACACTTGTTTTTTTCAGTGCCCGCCTTCAAACTCTATCACTATCACTCTCTAATTTCCCTTCTTATCACACTGAAGTGCTCAGAATGTAGCATTCGCCATGCATAAACCACAAGTTGCGTCAGTGCAAAATATATGTAGATGTTCAGGTAAATTACTTGGATGAAAAGCGCTCCACAATCATGCAGATATTCACTAACGTGGTGTCATTTTCCCCCAGTCATTTGCACAGTAATTCATGAATTTTAGCATGCGAGCTGTTCCGCGCACTGAATCATTCATTAGTTCGTTGAACTCCGCTTAACACATGAGTCTGGCTAATGACTGTGACACAGTCTCAACGTAAATGCATGTCTTGGAGTAATTATGACAGTCGGCACTATTTCTGTCCACCTCGGCATCTATAAAAACGAATCAGGTACTAAGCAGGCTTGTTCGCGTGCGTTGTTTCTGCTTCTTGCCGGAGAACGTGCATTCAGCCAATCATCTTTCAGCAAGATGGCCAAAAACAGCAGTGGTTTTGTTGGTCTTTTGTAAACAGCTCTTGAGTTATGATATTACTCTGGCTGTAGGAGGAGAGATTGGCTGTTTGATGCGGGAGTAAATGTAGCTTGCGGTGAGTCATCCGGGCTGTTTGCTCGACATGACTTAATAACTTAATAACTCGGATGGGCTCGGTGATCTGGAAACGATGTGATATGCATATACGACACAAACCGGCTCCGGATCAAAAGACGGCAACATTTCATCAGGAAATACTCCCAGTAAGAGCTGGGTGGCACTTACTGTACATGACATCCATTTTAAGCTATGAGCCGAAAATAAGCCCACTGATCTGGAAAGAGATGTCACAGGTAGAAGTGAGGTTATTGGTAACATATTAATAAGTGGGCCACAGTTGTAAATGTATTGATATTATCTGACTTTGCTCTTTTTTTATTCTTGTGTTGTGTTCTGCTTTTGTTTTTTATTTTTAATTTCTTTTATTTCGCTTTTGTTTGCTTTCTTTTGTATCTTTGTTTTGCTGTATAATGTTTATTTTTGCTTTTCTTTAACTTACTTTTTGTGCTTTTCATTTGTTAATTGTTTGTTTTGCTTTAACCCTTTGTATCATTTTTGTTTTTGCATCGGCTGGTCTGTTGTTTTGCTTTGCTTTTGTTGGATTTTGTGCAATGCTTTTGTTTCGTGTTTTTGTTTTGCTTTTATTTGCTTTGATGGTTTGTATTTTTGATTTGCTTTATATTGTTTTTTTTTTTTTGCTTGAACTTTTTTGTGCTTTTCATTTGCTTTTTGTTTTATTTTTTTGCTTTAGTCTTTTGTATTATTTTTGTTTTTGCATCGGCTGGTCAATTTTGCTTTACTTTTGTGAGATTTTGTGCTATGCTTTTGTTTCGTCGTTTTGTTTTGCTTTTATTTGCTTTAATGGTTTGTATTTTTGTTTTGCTCCATAATGTTTTTTTGTTTTTTGTATTTTTTTGCTTTTCTTTAACTCTTTTTGTGCTTTCCACTTGTTTTTTGTTTGTTTTGCTTTGGTCTTTTGTTTTATTTTTGTTTTTGCATTGTTTGGTCTGTTGTTTTGCTTTGCCTTTGTGGGATTTTGCGCTATACTTTTGTTTCGTCTTTTTATTTTGCTTTTGTATGTTTTGATGGTTTGTATATTTGTTTTGCTTCACAATGTTTTTTTTTTTACTTTCCTTTTTTGTGCTTTTCATTTGATTTTTGTTTGTTTTGCTTTGGTCATTTGTATCATTTATGTTTTTGCGTTGATTGGTCTTTTGTTTTGCTTTGCTTTTGTTTGATTGTTGTGCTGTGCTTTTGTTTCATGTTTTGTTTTGCTTTGCTCCTGTGGTTTATTAGGAGATTTTAAGTAAAGACATTGTCACTAAATAATGAAAAAAATGTCATTTGATGTGATTTACATTTTATGATTCCAGTATTTTAAAAAAATACAAAACAAAATAACAAGTAAAGTAAAAAACAACACAACTTGTTGCTTTTAAGTCAACAGGTTTACTCACTTTTTTAAAAGTGAAGTAACTAATTGCTTTTTACACTGTATGTGATTAACAGTAGCTCACTTCCTTGATTTGATGGGATTTTGTTAACATCAGACGTGAACCATTCTTCCTCTAAGCCACAAGCAAAGCTGCACAAGTGAGCCTACTGTATGAGCCTATGAAAAATGCCAACAGTGGTGCTATGCAAAAGCACTTCTGCAGCACCATATCTAATCTTGCATATGCACCTGTGTACTGTTCATGTGCTGCCCTGCATATAAGCTAGTTTTTAATGCACAAATTAAAGATAAGTGTTTTGCTTTCCATTTGGAGATGGTGTAATTACGGCATCTTTCCTGTGGGCCCAATGGGCCATGCTAACCATAAATTAAACCAAATTACCATTAACCAATTAAACCTTCAATCTTCATTTAGTCCAGGCTGGATTGTCATGTTAGGCTGGTGTAGATTATAGCAGTTCCAACTGGAGCAACTGTTAAGGTGAAACCTTAAAATCCCAGTAAAATCAAAATAGGCATCACAGTGGCACAGTGGGTAGCACGTTCACCTCACAGCGAGAAGGTCGCTGGTTCAAGCCTTGGCTGGGTCAGTTGGCGTTTCTGTAGAGTTTACATGTTCTCCCCGTGTTTGTGTGGGTTTCCTCAGGGTGCTCAGGTTTCTCCCACAAGTCCAAAGACATGTGGTAAAGGTCAATTGAGTAAGCTAAATTGCCCGTGGTGTATGTGTGTAAATGAGTTTGTATGAATGTTTCCCAGTGATGGGTTGCAGCTGGAAGGGCATCCGCTGCTAAAATATATGCTGGATAAGCTGGCAGTTCATTCTGCTGTGGCAACCCTGGATTAATAAAGGGACTAAGCCGACAAGAAAATAAATGAATGAATGAATGAATAAATGAAATCAAAATACACACATTAGTACCAGTATGTTAGTCTTAGGATATCTACAAGCTAGTGTGCTTCAAAACCTTGACATAATTACATTTAGAAGATATAAACATCCAAAACTTGTCACTTCTGCCTAAATGGGTCAGTGATTTATTTTGACATCACCTCATACTGGGCGCCACGGTGGCGCGTGAGTAGCACGTTCGCCTCACAGCAAGAAGGTCGCTGGTTGGATCCCCGGTTGGGGCAGGTCCCGGTTGGGCCAGTTGGCATTTCTGTGTGGAGTTTGCATGTTCTCCCCGTGGTTGCGTGGGTTTCCTCCGGGTGCTCCGGTTTCCCCCACAGTCCAAAGACATGCGGTACAGGTGAATTGGGTAAGCTAAATTGTCCATAGTGTATGTGTGTGAATGAGAATGTATGTGTTTCCCAGAGATGGGTTGTGGCTGGAAGGGCATCCGCTGCGTAAAACAAATGCCGGATAAGTTGGCGGTTCATTCCGCTGTGCGACCCCGGATTAATAAAGGAACTAAGCCGAAAAGAAAATGAATGAATGAATGAATGACCTCATACTGTACTTCAGTTTCTCATCAGATCTTCTGTCCAATCAAATGCTCTGCAGTATCTGACATGCCCCGCCCCCTTCAAGCCACTTCTTAATTGACGCGCTTGAGCTCAACCACTGGCAGAGCTGTGATAAAAACAAAACGCTATTGGCTAGAGCAGGGATCACCAAACTCGGTCCTGCAAAGTTTAGTTCCAACCACAATCAGACACACCTGGGCTAGCTAATCAAGCTCTTACTAGGCTTTCTAGAAACATCCTTGCAGGTGTGTTGAGGCAAGTTGGAGCTAAAATGTGCTGGACATCTACCCTCCAGGACCGAGTTTGAACATGCCTGGGCTAGAGGATCTATCTATGTCCCACCCTGTCTTCGTTATTTAGCTGAAATTACGTCACACATTGAATTTCATAGGATTTCATGGGACCTTTAAGAAACTAGCAGTGAGATACCAGTACATTTAAAACTCAATTTATAGTGGTGAGCAGTGGGGTAGATTTTTGTCAGACTGCTGTCATATAAATTGCTCTCCAAGCTTTCTGCAGTCGAACCAGCATAGTGTGACTAAAGGTTCAGCTCTTAGAGGGATCCAGAAGTGTGATGGAGGAAATTCAAATAAGCCTGCTAATAAGACTTCACATACAGTATGTGACGCAAAAGAACTAGTCGGGTTCAGGCAATCTGAATAAGCCAGCACCTAATTAGGACTCAAAGTGCTGCAGCACAGTACTAATTAGCAAAGACTTTCTGGAAGCGTCTAAAAGTAGCATGTGTGCACTTATTAGCGTAAATGAATAGGACGGTAGCTATGTCTACAGTAGCTGACGACTTAAAGAGCTCTATTAGGCTATGCTCTATTTAATTTCCTGTTTTCAACTGTAGGTTTTGAGCTGCACGCTGTGCTGTTTTCTGGTTATGTTGTTTGAGGGGCAACATCACTAACCACACCGCCACATTGACTGAGCTCTAATAAGCTGTATGCTCGCTGTCGCTTTCCGACACTTGTAAGGAAAAACTGTGGCATTTTCCCCCCAGCATGGGTCGAGGTGCTACTACAGATGAAAGCCCTCACTGTTGCTTACAGAGGTCTGTAATGCGGGCACCATTAACCCACAGCAGCAGTTCTCCATTAGAGACGCCCATGAAAAGGCAGCAGCTTTTGTATGTTGTACAGAAGAGAGAAGATAATTGAGCTCAGAGGCAGCAGAGGAACAAAAGGCACCGTACTCACCTTACGCCAATCAGCCTGAGGGCAAAGCAAGAGAAAGACCCCTGAAAACACACAGGACCCCCGTTTCCCACAGTTTGGAGTTGCCAGAAGCGCCGCTTGAATGCCTTGTATGATAGATATAGAAGAATGATGGGGAGCTAATGAAGTAATCAGAAAGCGAAGGAGGCAGACAGGTGGAAAATAGATTTTAGAGTCACTTTAAAAACATTTTATTGAGCAAAATGACACATTTTGTTACCGCAATGAAGCTGGGAGAGTGAAATCTGTAAATCTGTAGTGATTGCTGTAAGATGGCACAGTATGCATTTAGTGAGCATTCGAAAAACAGCTTTGTGTGTGTGTGTGTGTGTCCAGTTAGGCAGAAATGCATGTAAAGTGCAGTAAAGTTAATGCATTTAAGCTGAATCTGGTAGTAACTGACACATTGTAATTGGGGGGAAAATCTATATACAGTATATGTGGATGGTAGATCACATTTTACAATTTAAGTGAGCTGATTTGGTTCAAAAATAGCAAAGCAAAATGGTCACGCTTTACAACAAGGTTCCATTAGTTAATGTTTTTGTTAACGTGTACTAAGAATGAAAAATACTTGCACTGGATTTATTAATCATTCAGCATTTACTAATGCAAAGATGAACAAAGGGTCTCACGGTGGTGCAGTGGGTAGCACAATTGCCTCACAGCAAGACGGTCGCTGGTTCGAGACTCGGCTGGGTTGGTTGGCATTTCTGTGTGGATGTTCTCCCCGTGGTTGCGTGGGTTTCCTCCGGGTGCTCTGGTTTCCCCCACAAGCCCAAAGACATGCACTATAGGTGAATTGGGTAAGCTAAATTGGCCCTGATGTATGTGTGTGAATGAGTGTGTGTGGTTTCCCAGTGATGGATTGCAGCTGGAAGGGCATCCGCTGCGTAGAACATATGCTGGATAAGTTGGCGGTTCATTCCGCTGTGGTGACCCCAGATTAATAAAGGGACTAAGCCAAAAAGAAAATGAATGAATGACTGAATTAATGAATGAAGATGAACAAAGATAAATAAATACTGCCATAAATGTTTTCATAATAGTTTGTTCATGCTAGTACATACATTACTTAACATTAACTATCAAAACCTTATTAATACAATATAATTTTTAAGCATCAGAAATTGATTTAACATGATAAATGTGTTGATTCTAAGTCTATCAATATGTTTTGATTGTTCTCTTTAATGTGCACAAAATAATATAACAAAAATAATCATTGCATGATTTAGATATTCATTGCAAGCTTATTGGTGTCACTGGTTGCATTACGACAGGAAACATGACTGGTTCAAAGCTAAAAAGTGAAGCAAAACAGAAGAATTAAAGAAAAAACTGAGTAAAACAAAACAATTCAAACTAAATAAAAAAACTGAACAGAACAAGAAAAAATATATATATAATAACAAAACAACTAAATATAACAAAAATAAAAATGCAAGAACAAAGCAAAACAAATAAACCTTAACTAAAAGCAAATTAAATTCAAAAAAAGAAAACTGGAACCAAAGCAAATGAAAAAAATTAAATATAGAAAAAGGGCTGTAAGATAAACAGACCTTTGTTTGAACCATGCATAATCTCTTGCTATTAAAATTTAAGAAAAACTTTATTTTAATTATGCCCTTTGAAACGCAATAGTGATGAATGGCAGTTTGGCAGTGATCAAAATATTTAAAATAAGCTTAATATTCATTCATTCATTCATTCATTCATTCATTTTCCTTCAGTCCCTTTATTTATCAGCAAAATGAACCGCCAACTATTCCAGCACATGTTTTATGCAGCGGATGCCCTTCCAGCTGCAACCCAGCTCTGGGAAAACAACCATACACACACATTCAAGGCCAATTTAGCTTATTCAGTTTACATATACCTCATGTCTTTGGACTGTGGGGGAAACTGGAGCACCCGGAGGAAACCCACGCTAACACAGGGAGAACATTCAAACTCAAACCAGCGACCTTCTTGCTGTAAGGCAGCAGTGCTAACCGCTGAGCCACCGTGCGACCCAAGCTTAATATTAATAAATCAAATTTGAAAATTCACTTTGCATTTTATCTTAAACAACTTAAACAGTTAAATTTATCAAACACTGTAGAAAAGATCTTCATTCTGTTCTATATAATCTGACCACAAATGACCCAGTTAGCTTTACCACCACATTCACTAAACCATGTTCTAGAATCTGTATGAAGCTAATATGTCATTCTCTGTCACATTAGTTGTTTAATAATTGAAATGTCACATGTTACTTATCCACGATTCACACATATTATTTCAGTTCTTCCTGAATCTTGGAGGTGTGATTATTTAGCATGTGATGACAGCTCTACTTCCTATATGTTCCATCATTATGATTTTAATGGAAGGCTTTCAGATGATCAGATTACTCCATATCCAAATGGCTAACCAGACATTAAGATCCCAATAGACCACATAATCATGAAAAAGCAAACCTGTTAAGTGTATTTTATGTATTTACGACCATTTGTTGCTATAGCAACCCTTGAGAAATCGGCTTTACATATGTTACAATTACATTTTTGTGTAATTGTCATATAACAATATTATAATTATACTGTATAATCATAAAGTCGTATAATCATAATTTACCAGATCCATATAGCAGTAATGCCACAATATAGCTAACTCTACATACTGTATCTGTGTAATAAGCTGTGCTGAAAAGACAATTTAACGTAATGATTACAAACATATTATTTCTTGACTTGTATATTATTCTACAATATTTATGCATAATTGCATCTAAAAAGATGAAAATATACATGACATTCTTGCAGTCTCATTGAGATGCTTTTCTCAATATTTTATTGACTTTATGTTTCAGTTTTCATTTTTCATTTAATTTTATTTCATGCAATTGTGTTGTGTCCTGTTAATGTCTATAGTTTTTATTTTATTTTAATTAGGGTTTTTACGGTGCATTCAGTTAAATACTGGGAAAAGATGAAATAAAAGAATATAATTGTTTTGTATTTTTTACAAGTAACATTTTTTTAATGGTTTTAATATTGGTTTAGTTGACTAAATTTTAATTAATAACCCTCAACCAGGAATAGTTCCACTGAGAGTGTATTTAGAAACACCGGATGATAATAAAATCCTTTATCAGCTCAAATAATCAGACTCTCTACAGGAACACATTAATAATGAGCTAAATTATAATTAGACTTGTTAATATTTTAAAATATCATCTAATTGGATTAATGATATTTGGATTTTTGTCTTGCAAATGAACTTTTCTTCCCCATCTAATGAGAAAGCTGAGACATACAGTCAAATGCAAATCTCATTGGCAGGTACAGCGTGTGTGTATGATAATTCAGAACTGATTAATACCAGCAAACTGCTCCAAATGAGATCTGAGACTTTCTCAGAGCTCAAACCAGCTGTGACTGTATTTATTTTCAGCCCAGCAAGAAATGATCTCTAAAACTGCCTACAGGGGAAAGACCATCTTCCAACTTCCATCACTATATGAAAGGGTCTAAGTTATGAAGTCTGATTTATTAAAATGTTTAAATACATGACAAAAATCTGAATAATTAAATTTAAGTTTATTAAAGTAACATTTGTTTGATTAAAAATACTTGAAAAACAGTAATTCTATAAAATATAAAAAATATGTCCCTTTTTTCCACAAAAACATTATGTACTGTAGCAGGGTGGGTTTAACTATTGCTAATAAAAAACATTTCTTGAGCGCTAAATTTGTATATTCCAATGATTTCTAAAGGATTATGTTTATATA
>CAIGQQ010000001.1:16776748-16788433 GCA_903798035.1 Danio albolineatus
TATATATAGTAAAGTAAAGTAAGTAAAGTAAAGATTTATATAGATATATATATATATTATATATATTATAAAGATATATATATTATATGAGTGGAATATCTACAAAACAGAATATTTTTAACTTCTACCTTGCCGATTGTCCCAAGTCAAGAAAAGATGTTGTTCAATAGTTTCAACACAATTGAAATCTTTTGATCAACTTCAAATGTAGACTACTGTAGTTGCAGCTATATCCATAGCAAGAGGACAGAAAACAGCCATAACTAAATTACTAATTATTTTGGTGCAAGAAAACTTCTTACATTATGATAGAAAGTAAATGTACAGATATATAATAAATTTAAGTGTAGAGTTAGTATATAGGACATTTTCTTCACATTGAAATGAGAAAACTGTCTCCATATTCATAGAGTATGTTTCACCTTTTTTAAAAGCTACAAGTCAGATTTCAAAGAAATTCCTTCACCGTCTGAGATAAAAGAGTCTGATGTAAACATACTTTGAGAACCTAAATCTTTTCCTCCAGTTCAAGAAGTGCATTTAAAAAACTGAATTTACGCAATTTTTAGATGATGAATGCATCAACACAGGAGCACCCACGTCAGTGAGCCCTATTGGGTGAAGTAGTAAGATGAAAACAGGATGGATATTTTCCTAAACATCACATAAACAGATGATAAGACTAAAATGCGCAAAAGATGGCCAAGATTGTGCTGCTGCTGGCTGTATGTGGCTGTACTATCATTCTGAAGTATCCCAGTGTTTGGAAAAAGTGCCTGAAGTTTATTTTTAACAGTGTTCCTGATCTTTTCAGTATGAACAGTTTGAGCAGCACATTTTGTGCAGCAAGATTGGCTTTGTAAACGGGCTGCTATGACAGGTTGAAAAAAAAAAAACAGGTTATATAAAAAGATTTAATATGGGCACTGTAAAAGACTGCCAAGCCAAAGTACACATTTATGGTACAATGTAAACCAGGAAAGTATGTTTCACTAGTATACGCAGGTTTTTATTATTATTATTATTATTTGTTATTGTTTTTTTATTTCATAATTATGAAGTAAGTGGTTAAGAATGGCATTTACCAGATGCCACTGTCAGATTGAGCTCCATCTTCCCTCGCAACGAATCTTAAAACTTTTCTGTAATAAAGGTCTTTGCACCCGAACATGTCAAAATGTCATCCCTGATTGAGAGTCTGACAGTCCCTGTGGGTGAAGCCATGATAACGAACACTCTGTACCCATGTTTCATGGATCATCTCACTTTCGGAGGCATTTGTCTTGAATTATCATGAACATGCCACATGCAACAGCTACATTTCCATCCACTTAATTGTTTAGGGGATTTTTCAAAACTGGCTCATTCTGAAAACATAGTCCTATATGTTTTTCTGGAGATCGCAAATTATGTAGCTAGAAGTATGGCTACATTTTGTCGTTACAACAAACGCCACAGGTCAGTATGGCACCAATCCTTTTCAAACTTACCAGCTGGATCGACGCTGGTCAATCGGTGCTTTTGAAAACACTTTTGATTGGGTTTAGGGAAGGAGGAGGGTAGGTCAGTCAGTCATTCAATCAGTCAGTAAGTCAGTCGACAGTGGCCTCTGGTGGATTTATGTACGGTGGCCGAGAGAGCTTAATGCGCAGCAATTTAAGAAAGCACATGCAATAACAAAAAACACCAGCAAATTAAGAAACAATCTTCATCAATTTGACAGCACACCTGTTACAAATTCTCACAACACAGACAGCGGAAGAAACGCGCAGCAATTTGGTCAAAACACAAACAACAAAAGAAACATGCAGCAAATTGGTCAAAACACTTGCAAACATCCACATAACACAACGGAAATGTTTCAAGAGGACCCAAAAACATGACGGACCCAGCTGAGATACGGATGTGTCATTGTGCCGTGACTGTTGTCCTAATTTATTTAAAAACCCAACGTTTCAGTTAATCATTAATTAGACTGATAATTTACAAAAGACAGAGGAATCATGTAATCAGGATATTAAAATAAACGAAAAACAACTCACCTTTCAAAGACCACCAATCACTTCACTGAACAATAGTCACAGCGGGTCCGTCATGTTTTTGGGTCAGCTATTCTGTTGGCTGGTACCAGCCTCAGTTTTGCAACTTCATCGACGTCTGGATGAAATCGAGAGAGAGATGAGACATCTGATTCGATTTGTGCCGCATGTCACGGTTAATTTACTGCAATTTTGAATATTGGCTCATCTAAATGAACTTTTCATTCGATTAAAAGCCAAAATATTTCCAGACAGACGAAACTTTCGTTTTTGGATGAGAGCGGCTATAGTGATTAAAGACGCATACACACAGGATACGCTCTTGCAGGTCTATTCATAATTGATCTTATTTACCATTAAACACATAATAATCATGTGCAAAAAGAACAGTTGAACTTCAGAAACAGTGTGTGATCACGTTGGCACAATGGTTGCTTTGTTTCTCTGATGTCAGTGGCGCGGCATTGCTAAATCACTTTTGTCTTAATAAAAAAATTAATAAGATTATATATTATTAAACATTATGAGATAATGGTCATGTGATTTTTAAAATGAGAGTATGCGTTGTGTATTTATGGCTATTGATCTTATCTACCGGCGACCCACAGTTAAACATCAAGCAAACTACTTTTTGATTACCTGACCAGCGGATTAACGGCAGGACTCGTGAATATGAAGAATCGCACATAACAGGGTTTTATGCATCCCCAATATGCAGTGTCAAGAGAGTGACTCCATAAGGTAACGTACACTGCACACACTTTGTATAATATGTAAAGTCGTGGACGCGTGTGGGTGCAAGGATGACTCATCCTTTAAATGTCCATGCTTAATCATTAATAGATAAGGTCTATGGATTTGCAGGGGTATCAACAATGTGTGTATATTTTTGGCTTGGAAAAGCCTTCTGTTAAAGACAGTTGTGCTCATCCTTGCTACAGGCAAAAAAACTCCTTTCAAATAATTTGCACATTTATTGAAACCAAATCTGTGAAGTATCGGTATCAGCGAGTACTCAAATGAAAATACTTGTACTCGTATCAGTTTGTAAAAAAACTGGTATCGGTGCATCCCTAGTTAATTGGGTAAGCTAAATTGTCTGTAATGTATGTCCTGGTCCTCCAGATTGGGGGTTGAGCGTTGGGCTAAAGACCAACCTCGTAAAATAAGATGTTAAGAAACGCCAACATGGTGCGGCTAAATGTCAACTTTGATATAAAACTGCCCTGGGAGTAAGTAAGTAAGTACGTAAGTAAGTAAGTAGTAATAAAAATAATAATAATGGCTATCAATAAAGTAAAGCCTTGTTCTGCTTACCAGGCAGGCATGTGCATAAATATGTGATATCACATTAAATCTATTGATCATTTGCACCATTGTACCAGGAAGTGATTTATTTACCGGAAGTGTGCTTATTCTATTAGCTAGGATGGAAACAAAGTTTGTGTTTGCAATTAAAGGTTGACAACAGGGTCAGATGCAAATGCAGCTTTATTAAAAAGTAGTCTGGCAGGCAAGGGTAATACAGGAGCAAGCAGTAGCATAAAGGTAATACAAAAGAGTAGTGAAATAACAGGTGAAGCGGTCGAGGCAGTTGACAAAATAAACAAACAGTTATACAAATCAGGGGTCAAAACACTGCAAGACAATACAGGAGAACACTTAGTAGTGCTCGCTACTGATAACAAAACTCAGAAAAGATGTATGTGGTGTGTATGTAGTACATTTATTCAGTCATGACAAGCATCAGCTGTGTGTGTAATCAAGAGCTGAAACTGGTGTGTGACTACAGAACATGGTGGGATATGTAGTTCGGTTCTTTGGTAGATGTGATGTGTAGAGTGACCCCTAGCATGTCTGGTGGGCACTCAACTTGGTGACTGTAAAAGTGTTAGTTTAGGATCATTTCAAAGACATAATTGAGCAAATAATATCCCTCATTTCACAATTTCCAGTTGAAAATAGAAGATATGTTCAATTAATCTACTATGAAGGCCCATTTTCTCCAAGAATAACTGTAAAGTGTGTTCTACAGATGACTATACCAATAACTATATTAATATCCACAGCAAAGGACAATATTCTTCTCTTTATTATAAGAGTACACTTGCACAAACTGATCTGTCTAATTGTCTTGTTGTAATTATCCTCAGTGTGAACAAGCCTTAAGTGTTTCATCACCCCTCCATGTCACACTCGTATTCCCGCTGTGCATCATATGTCTGGTTCCCATTAGCACGTTACGCAAAATCCAGTTGCACTTCTCTTTAAACTGATCTCTCTCCTGTGTCTGAACTGTAGCTGTCAAATGGGAGTCTAATGCGCTGTTAACTCTGTTTGCAGGTGTCGTTTTTCCTGTTTATTGTGTTTGTGGTCTACACCATGCTGCCGTTCTCCATGAGGGATGCCGTCATCGCTAGTGTCCTCACTTCATCCTCCCACACGCTAGTGCTCAGCATCTGCCTCTCCAACACTAGCGACCACATGGAGGCCCTCGTCTGGCAGGTAAGTCTATGTGTGTGTGTCTGTGTGTGTGTGCGACGCTACAGCTGATTTTGTTCACTCAAACTGTGTGGGCTGGGAAAGGAACAGCTAGTATCTAAGAATAAATTGCGACGGTCTTTGATCACCAGAATGACACAAAGAGACCAGAGAAATTGTCCTATAAAAAGTTGTCTGAGTGTGTTAGAGAATGGGAGCTGAACAGAGTGAGGGAATGTGGAAGGATGTTTCTACTCTGTTTCCTGTACGGTTTGTGCGGATGGTGTTTCACCGTGACCTGTGTGGCTGTGCTGCCACGGCAAAGCACATTTCCCAAAATCCTCCACTGTCAGCTTGCTTGGCTCATCATATATGGCTTTCCGCTTTAAAATGTCACATTTCCTTTGCAAAAAAGGGGGAAAAAAAAGAAAAATCTATGCAGTGTAATTCCACAAGGTTTGTGAGATTTGTCATTCGGACCTGCACTGCAAAAAATGTTTTTTTTTTGTTTTTTTTTTACTTAAAGTTATTGTCTTATTTCCAGATATCTAAAAATACTTCAATTAAAGAAGCATTTTCTATTAAAAATATATTTTTATATTGTTTTCAGAAATAATATGTCAAATTAGTTGCAATGTATCTTAAATTCAACAAACGGACCATCAAAATAAAGTGTGACGAAATGATACAGCTCTAGCATTTGACAAAGGATAGCTACCAGAATCTCTCCCAGTTCAGTACAGCATTCGGTTAAAACTCCTCAAAGGAGCAGCTCCAACCATAATAGACGAAGCTGTGGATTGTGAGCCACAATCTGTTATTTATTAAATGCATAGTTTCTAGAGTTAACAATAATGTTGTAGCAAGGGTGTAAACAAGCATGTAAACAACTGGAAATGCTGTTTAGCATCGTTAACAATTTACCTACAAAATCATATTTATCCATCAAACCCCTGAAAAAAAAAGCCACAATCTACAGCAGCGCTGAAGTGTCTCTCGATGCAGCGCTGCAGTGTCTCTCGATGCAGCCGCTTTCCCTGTGTTCTACATCTTAAATAACTCGCAAAAGATATGTGAACATTTCATATTACTTACACATGCTTATTCCATTTACCAGTGATGGGTTACAGCTGGAAGGGCATTCGCTGCGTAAAACGTGCTGGATAAGTTGCTGGTTTATTCCGCTGTGGGGACCCCAGATTAATAAAGGGACTAAGCTGAAAAATAAATGAATGAATGCTTATTCCGAATATATATGAAAGACACTTGCCAGGTTTTATTTTAGAGAGCAGGCATGAGGTTCAGCTGTGTCCTCTTTATTTTATGTCTGATTCCTGCTCAGTTACAATGACTGGCAGTATTTATTTACACAGCAGAGGCAATGCACGTGCTAGTAGAGCAGAGGGGTGACGCTTTTCCTGGTGACGTGTAGCTGATCCGCAAATCACAGCACATTATGTTAGCTGACCAATCAGAGCCTCTTGAGGGTGGGCTTTCAGAGGAACTAGGAAATATGATTGTTGTAGCTGTATATAATCAAAGTAAGATGTATGAAAAAATTATGTGATTTTTTTTTTTAACAAAAGAAGCATAAGCACACATTGCTTTGTATTTTATAAACACAACCAAGCCTTAAAACTACACTCCGCCCCTTTATAATTAGCAAAATAATCTACCATTAATGTAGTAAAATAAACATGTTTTGAATTGAAATAAGATTAATTTATCACATTGGTAGATTTTTTATTTAACAGAAAAATCTCTCTTAATTTTAACATTATTTCTGAAAATCAATCCATTTTTTTACTTTACAGTAAATTTTTCATGATTTAAGAATTTATATAAATTAAGATTAAGTAAGAAAAACATTTATTGTAGTATGATCCTTTTAATTTGAATCATTTTGTTACATTCAGTTTTTAAATATGTTTTTTATGATGTTGTTATTTCACAAAACAAACATTATTTTTTTATCAGTCCAATCAATAAACAGCAAGTTCTGATGCTGACAGCTAGTCTTATATACTCTACCATGACAACATGTTCTTCTGTAGAAGCTTTGCTCATTTCCATGTTGTCCAAAAAGGTCAGCGTGTTGATTAATTGAACCTTTTTCTTTGAACAATAACACCCTCCCATGTGTGTTTATATACAGTTAAGATCAAATTTAGGGTAGAACCTACAATTTCCTGAATTTCTAGGTCACTACTGAATTCAACTTGAAATTAACTATCAGTATCTCATGTTATTTAACTTCTCTAAATGAGTACAACTGCCAATTGTCATCAGATTGGCTACATGTAGATTTTACTGCTACCTTTCATACAAAGATTTTAAAAAAAGGACAGGCACAGTATTACACTTATAAATGTAATACAAAGCTTTATATTAAATAAAAAAGAAAGATCAGCTTTGATCGAGGAGACCCACAGAACCATCAAGAGATTTACACTCTGTTAAAGTCTGTGAAAAAAATCTCACCTGAGCAATTCATGTAACTTTATTCTCCATACGAGAGGCTTCTTTAAGCTGCCATCATCAAACAGCCTTTTATATAATGTATTAAATACATTTCAGTAGTTCACGTCTTTCTCCTTGTGTCATATCATTGTTATCACACAACTCATTTTTCACATATTGTTTGTTTTGTTTTCCTATTTCCTTTTGGGTTTTTAACGAAATCTGGTTCAATTCCATGAAAGCAGCTCTTTAAAAACATTCTTCCCAGGAAAAACCATGACACCTCCCACCGTGTAGTCACTATAAGTCACTATAAACTTAGCTTTATAAATATCTTTTTGTCTATGCTGAAAGGTAGAGTGCACTTTTCTCCACTGCTTTTTTTTCCCCGACAGCCTTACTAAACAGTCTTGTATAACTCTTAAATAATAATTCATGCCCACCTTTCTATCGATTTTCCAGAACCCTTTTATTATTATTTTCTAAGCAGATCTCAAGCAGATATGTTTTTCAGGCCAGACCTAAACACAGCACATGTAACCAAGGCAACACTCGAGTCACATGGTGCACAGGAACACAAAAATACTGGCTGTCAGGTTGTGTTCAAGAAGCAGCTTTACATTCATGAAGCATGAGTAGAAGGATGTGCATGTAATTATGAGCTTCTTGTTGTTTCTAAAAAAAAATTAAAAGGAATCCAATTTAAGGCAGCATATTTCAGGCAAATATGATACAAATAACAACTATTAATTATCATCATGCTTTCCCGATTAAAGTTTCCTAAAAAAATTATATGTTTTAATTTGCAAATAAGGCTTTATTTAATTAAGTATGCTCTAATCTGTACACACGTCTAGCAAAATACTAATCTGGAAAATTGGATGAAGTTGGTAACACTTTATTTTGATGGTCCATTTGAGTATTAGTAGACTGTCCACTTAATATCTGTTGATACTGACATTCAACAGACATTTAACTGACTATAAGAAACTTTGCAAATACATGTCAACTTACACTAACCCTACCCCTAACCCCAACCTAACAGTCTACTTATAATCTAATGAGAATTAGTTGCAATGTAACTTAAATTCAACAAACGGACCATCAAAATAAAGTGTGACCATTTAGTCAGCTTTAAATCCTTTTAAGTATTAAATACTTTCTGTTTAACAAAAAGAAGGTTTTCAGCACATTTCTAAGCTTCATTCATTCATTCATTCATTTTCTTTTCGGCTTAGTCCCTTTATTAATCCGGGGTCGCCACAGCGGAATGAACCGCCAACTTATCCAGCATTTGTTTTACGCAGCGGATGCCCTTCCAGCCGCAACCCATCTCTGGGAAACACATCCATACATTGTCATTCACACACATACACTACGGACAATTTAGCTTACCCAATTCACCTGTACCGCATGTCTTTGGACTGTGGGGGAAACCGGAGCACCCGGAGGAAACCCACGCAACCACGGGGAGAACATGCAAACTCCACACAGAAATGCCAACTGGCCCAGCTGGGGATCGAACCAGCGACCTTCTTGCCGTGGCGCCCCTCATTTCTAAGCTTAATATTTTAAATAACTAATTTCTAATAACTGATTTCTTTTATTTTTGCCATGATGACAATACATATTATTTGACTAGACTTTTTTCAAGATACTAGTATTCAGCTTAAAGTTCAATTTAAAGGCTTAACTAGGGTAATTAGGAAAGTCATTGTATAATAATTGCCAAGGTTCGGGTTGGGGAAAAAGATGAGGACTCAATTGCAGAACAAATAATATGGGTTTGTTAATAAAAAAGACAAAACAGCAAAACAAACTACCCCGAGGGGGAAAACATTAATAAAAAAGCAAAAACAAGCTTGATAGGCTGGCAGGGAAAAAGCAGGGCTGGACACGACATGTCCGGAGAATAATCGACAACAAACTGGCACAGGACAGCAGACATGAGGAGAATATAAAGCAGAAATAATTAACAAACAAACAGGTGAACATGTTAGACTAATAATGGGTTAACAAGGAGGGTGGGGCTAGACAATAGACGGGAGAGCACATGACAACACAAGCCATGTGCTCACATAAAGACTAGAACACGCAGCCAATGAGAGAACTCATTGACTGCGTGCTCGCATACACCACTTGCTAAACACCACAACAGAGGACTGAATGCAAAACACAAGCACACGATAAAATGAAAACATCTTACCGTGCGCTCACACACTAAGCGTGCATGTTTCATCCCAGCACCAACCGAAAACAAACCAACTAGACTTAGACGCTGGGAATGAAGCCACACGCTGCGGACATACAAACACAAACACGAGGACAAGAGCGCGCAATCCCAAACACGCCCAGACCCCACGCACCCGTATCAAGCAGGAGCGAGCACGGTCCAAGTGTGCCCACAATTGGCACTCATACAGAGACACAATGACAACACACAGGACTAGACAGAGCTAGTGTCTGGACTCTGCCACCAAAACAAGAATTAACAAGACTGGAGTGGCAGAACCCTGACAATAATGTTTTGTTATGTAGACAATAGAAAAAAAATATTAGTTAATAATAGAGGGTTAATAATATTGACCTGAAAATGGTTTTAAAAAATTTAAAACTGGTTTTATTCTAGTCGAAATGAAACAAATAGGACTTTCTCCAGAAGAAAAAAATATTAAAGGAAATACTGTGAAAAATTCCTTTCTCTGTTAGACATCATTTGGGAAATATTTGAAAAAGAAAAAAAATCACAGAAGGCCTAATAATTTTGACTTCAACTGTATATATATATCTTTAACAAATACTGTATTGTATGTAAGATCTACATAGACAGATACAGTCCAACAAAAGAAACACTTAAAATATATTTTGTATATTGCATAGAAGAACCAGAAGCTGTTGATTGTCGCTCGTTTCTCATCAGGCTTTCAGTCATTTACATTCTACTATGATAACAAGTTTTGAATACATGAGCTCATCCATAAACATGATTTCTGCAGGAGTCCCATAAGATGTAATAAGTCCCATAAGATGTAATGAAGACCACATCTGCTATGATTCCACACTCAGTCCCACATCAAACTACGATTTTGTTTGTTATGAATAAGTGCCCCCTTAGCAACAGCGATCACATAAGGGTGTACTCACAGTTGCCTTGAACCGGGCCAAAGCACGCTTGTCCCCCCTCCTGTCTCACCCCACGGCCTGCACTCACATTACAATCGAGCCTGAGCATGCTTACATCATCGATGATGGTTTGTTCAGTTTTAGAAGTGCTCTCGCTCAGCGCTTTGGATATTTCTTTAGTTATATTGTTTTAGTCATTTGGGATGCAGTGACACGTAGTCAAATATTTCGCCGAACAGATCAGTCACTTTTGATACTCATAAACAATCATAAAGTCCTCGTGCTGCAGGAATAAGAAGGTTTGCTGAAGGTGCAGCTGTGGTGCAGTGAGGGGTTTACGTCTTTAATAATCTATGACAGTTTGCGTTCATTGAATAGTAAGAATGATTAATAAATCCATATGAAACAATCCCTAAAAAGTCACGTCTTGTCTTCAGTTTCGGGCTCAGGCGCACTTTGCACTCACACTACAAGTTAACCGTCACAACTACCGCAAGTTAACCGTGCTCAGGCACACCTCTTCCAACTGGGCCAGGGCCGGCCAACTGAACTGCGCCTGAGCCCGATTCAGAGCACTCACACTTCTCAAACGATCTGGGAAACGGGCCTGTGAGTGCGCCCTAAATGACAGTTGTGTTTGATGGCCTAAAAAAATTCTATTTTAAATAATGGAGAACTCAAGCTTTGCATGCGTGTGGGTAATGTTCGGTTTGCTCCTTAAAGTTATTTTATTTTTGTTCAATAAAACTGTGCATGGCCTTTGTTGTTTATGAAAGATGGGAGTAGGAATTGTCTTTGTAAACTTTGTTGGATATGAGGGCTATTCATACACCTTTCTCTTTTTTTGCACCCGTCCACAGTCTATTACAAAAGCCCAAGCAGCATACTCTGTTTTTCTTTTTGATATTAAGTGCCGGTTTATGCTTTATTTGCAAATGTTTTATATGTTATTTCAATTTTGTGTGTAAGTTTAATTTGCATCTTTGGTTCAAAACAGTTAGTGGGTGCTATAGGACCACATGTGCACAGCCGGGTAGTGCTTCTACAAACTGACATCACTATACATGCTGGCCACGCACAGTACATTGCTTATAGTTATTTTTGTGAATCTATATGAGTGAGATATTCTCATCTGTACACTAAACCTTTCAAAGATGCAAGTGAAAATATTTGTTATTGTGTAAATGTATCTTAAAGATTGCCTTGACAAAAGGCAGATAAACTCATCTAATGACAAGTTGCTTTTGTAGCCTCGTTGCGTAACTCAAATTTAAAATAAGAAAATCATTTTTAAATACAGACTGAAAGTGTCATGCAGCCGTGGCTTGGTTTATTGATCGCTTTTTTCTCCTGCTTTATAGGATTTATGCCAAAAAATTCATCGAAATTGTTTATGTGTGGGCGGCATGATGGTTCAGTGGTTAGCACTGTCACCTCACAGCAGGAAGGTCGCTGGTTTGAGTCTGGCTAGGCCAGTTGGCATTTCTGTGTGGAGTTTACATGTTCTCCCCATGTTGGCCTGGGAGTGTGTGCGTGTGTGTGTGTGTGTGTGTGTGTGTGTGTGTGTGTGTGTGTGTGTGTG
>CAIGQQ010000001.1:16788443-16813677 GCA_903798035.1 Danio albolineatus
GTGTGTGTGTGTGTGTGTGTGTGTGTGTGTGTGTGTGTGTGTGTGTGAACGAGTGTGTATGGGTGTTGCCCAGTACTGGGTTGCGGCTGGAAGGGCATCGCTGTGTAAAACATATGCTGGAATAGTTGGCAGTTTATTCCGCTGTGGCGACCTCTAAAATGGAGACTAAGCCGTAGGAAAATAAATGAATGAATGTTTATGTGTGTAGACTCATACAAGTGTGTTACAAGCTTATTTTCCTATTTAATCTAAATACAACTGATCAAGGGTGATGCAAAGTTTTCGACTGGTCTACAAAGGTACATCAGTTGATGATGTTGATAAAGATAGTAACTTGGCATGATCAAAATGATCCTTTTCTTTTTCGGGGGAATATGAAAATTACAAACTGTGCTTTTAAAGCATTGTTCTGGCCATTAATAATTAATGGCAAAACAGCATTTGTTCTCCGTTGTAAATCAAACACCATTTCTATTGCTCATTCGGCAACAGATTATGATTGTACTGTAGCTCTGTTCAAACAGTCTTAGACACCTCTCTTATTCTCTAATGTGGAAGTAAGCTCTTTTCTGTGGTTGTTTTAGCACATATTTCAGTTGCCAATGGCGGAAATGAGTAACAAATGGCAGTAAATGGTCAATCTGCTTCCTCTAAGTGTGTTGACATCAATACATAAAAAAATAAAAGTTTGCAACATCAATTAGCATAACAAGGTGTTTTTAATGGCTAAAAATCAATGGAAGGAAATGAGACCGCTGTCCTTACATTTTATGCTATCATGAGATTATGTTACCAACAGTGTATTCTTAAGTTTGGGGTTAGGGATTGAGGTAGGTTATTGCAATATTACAGCCTCAAATCACACCACTCCACGCCAAAAATTGATGCTGATATTTTACAAATCAGATACTGTATCTGATGTTTTGTCATCAAAATGTGCTACATTTAAACTGACTGGGTAGGACAAATCAACCTTCATTCATTCATTCATTTATTCATTTTCCTTTAGCTTAGTCCCTTATTAATCATGGGTCGTCACAGCGGAATGAATCGGCATATGTTTTTAAGCACCGGATGCCCTTCCAGCCGCAACCCAATGCTGGGAATCATCTATTCACATTATAGCGCATGTCTTTGCACTGTGGGGAAAACCGAAGCACCACGGGGAGAACATGCAAACTCCACACAGAAATGCCAACTGACACAGCCAGGACTCGAACCAGTGATCTTCTTGCAGTGAGGCGACAGTGCTAACCACTTATCCACTGTGCCGCCCTGACAAATCAACAGAACACTGGAAATCTTAATATGCCAATATTGTTATACCATATTTAATATACCATAATAAACTGACATTGCACTCACTCTTACATGAAAGAGCAAGGTCAACAGTCCTTATAATGAATCATTATTGCCTGTTATTAAACCAATCAAAGTAGTATAATTTGCTAACGTAAAAAAAATTGGCTGCAATTTCTTGCCATAAAATCGGCTAAACCCTTTTCACAACAGTCAGTCCTCCAAACAGTAGGAGAGCTTCATTAAAACCAACCTTAACGACCCTTCACATTCAACACTAGCAGTTAATCAAGCTTTCCGCACTTTCATTAGACACGTTATGACCTCTTTATGTTGCAAGAGCTTCAGGTCGTACTTTGTTTGTTAGAGCCTTTAAAGGCTGCTTTACTACTGATGTGCTCCTCAAACAAAGGTCTTGTGTTAATCGGAGGCTGGAAGAAAGAAAAAAGAGAGTTAGAGGGTCACATCTGTCTGGGTCACTGTTGTAGAGATGATGTCAGATGCCTATGTTTTGTAATTAAGCTATGGTTCCCCACAGACTGGTTCTTTTAAGACTGGCCTCTTCCTAGTGCTTTGGTGATTACAGGAAGGAGAATAACTTAAGGCTACTCTCGGAGGAGCTGTCCTATAAAACCCTCCCAGTGAGGTACAGGTGTGTCTCATGGCAGGTGGACTGGCCTTTAAATAGCATACGCTAGAGCAGAGAGAGAAAACGTGTGCTGTCTTTGATTAATATCACTTGTGAGCAGAATATGTTATGGTGCCATTTCCAAACAAGCTGTAATTTTGTCAAATTGGTGTGAAAACATGGTTTAATTTTGTGTTTTTAGGATGCATACAGTACATTGCTGTTAAAATGACCTTTTTTATCACAACATGCTGTTTAATATGAAGAAAAAAAAAGTTGTTTGTTTTTATTCATTATTTTTATTTATTTTTTGTTTTTGCCTTATATTTTTTTACCATGACTTTTTATAAAACATGTCCACTGCAGTATGATTCAGTGAATAGTTTATTTATTAATATATACATATATAATTAAAAGGGATAGTTCACACAAACATTAAACCTGGTAACCATTGACTGCCATGGTATTTGTTTATCCTAGTATGAATGTCAGTGGTTACCGGTCTCCAACATATTTTTTAATTATCATCTTTTGTGTTTAACAGAACAACAACAACAACAAAATGGTTTGGAACAAGTAAATAATGATAGAACATTAATTTATGGTGAACTATTCCCTAATGATTGCATTGCAGGCCAACAATAATAATTAGTTTCATTCATTCATTCATTTTCTTGTCGGCTTAGCCCCTTTATTAATCTGGGGTCGCCACAGTGGAATGAACCGCCAACTTATCCAGCATCTGTTCTACACAGCGGATGCCCTTCCAGCTGCAACCCATCTCTAGGAAACATCCATACACACTCATTCACACTCATACACTACGGACAATTTAGCCTACCCAATTCACCTATACCACATGTCTTTTGACTTGTGGGGGAAACCGGAGCACCCGGAGGAAACCCACGCAACCACGGGGAGAACATGCAAACTCCACACAGAAATGCCAACTGACCCAGCCAAGGCTCGAACCAGCGACCTTCTTGCTGTGAGGCGAACGTGCTACTCACTACGCCATCGTGGCGCCCTAATTAGTTTTTAATTTTATATCATTCCACTTTTTTATACAGGTCAGAAAAATACATGTTTTTTATATATTGTTTTGTGTTAATATATATCTGTTATGCTGAATACTTAACATATAGTTTGACACAACTCATTTAAAGCATTAATAATAATAATCATAATAATAATTCATTACATTTATATAGCACTTTTCTAGACACTCAAAGCGCTGAACACATTTTTGGGGCAATTTCCTCATCCATCACCAGTGTGCAGCATGCACGTGGATGACGCAACAGCAGCCCTATTGCGCCATGCACACCAGCTGATTAGTGGAGAGAAGACCGCGATGAAGCCAATTATGGATGGACAGAGGCCAGTGGGCAAATGTGGCCAGAATGCTGGGGTAAAAACCCTACTTTTTCAGGACCTCAGTTTAATGTCTCACTGAAAGACAGCGCCCATTAAAGAGTCCCCATTAATATATTGGCGCGTTAAGACTTTGCTGGCCTCCCTAACACCATTTTCAGCAGCAATCTAGCTTTCCCATGTGGTCTCCCATCTAGGTACTGACCGGGCGCAGCCCTGCTTAGCTTCAGTGGGCAACCATGTTAGAGTTGTATCTTTAGCCCAATTATAAAAACTCTAAATTAAAAAAATAAATATATATATATTTTTTAATTAAGTAATAAAGGGATAGTTCGCCATAATTTCCTCACTATTTACTCACCCTCAAGTGGTTCCAAACCTTTACAAGATTATTTTTCAAGTTGAACACAAAATAAGCTGAAAATCAATTACTTATACCCAGAAAAACAAATACTATGCCAGTCAATCTTAACTGGTTTCCTGCATTCTTCAAAATATCTTCTTTTGTGTTCGACAGAACAAAGAAACTCAAACAGAGTAAATGATGATGGAATATTTTTTTTATTTTTTGTCCTACTATCCCTTCTAATGTTTTGGACAAATTAATAAAATGAAAAATCAATATAATTGAAAAGAAACACATATTTGCATCTTTATGCTTCTGATTAATACAGCGCTCACTGAGCAGTATAGAGTCCCCATCAATATACTGGTGCGTTAGGACCCGCAGGTTGAGCACCCCTTGCTGGCCTCCCTAACACCATTACCAGCAGCAATCTAGTTTTCCCATGTGGTCTCCCATCCAGGTACTGACCAGGCACAGCCCTGCTTAGCTTCAGTGGGCGACCATGTTAGAGTTGCAAAGAGCAAGCTGCCAGTTTTAAAATCTTTAGCCCAATCATAAAAACTCCAATAAAAAAAATTAAAAAATAAAAACATTAAGTATTAAAGGGATATTTCGCCACAAAATTATAATTTACTCACTGTTTACTCACCCTCAAGTGGTTCCGAACCTTGACAAGATTATTTTTCAAGTTGAACATAAAATAAGCTGAAAATCAATTACTTATACCCAGAAAAACAAATACTATGCCAGTCAATCTTAACTGGTTTCCTCCATTCTTCAAAATATCTTCTTTTGTGTTTGACAGAATAAAGAAACTCAAACAGAGTAAATGATAATGAAATTTTATTTTATTTATAATTTTTTTTTGTTCTACTATCCCTTTTAATAGTTTTGGACAAATTAATAAAATGAAAAAACTATATAATTGAAAAGAAACACATATTTCCATCGTTATGCTTCTGATTAATACACCACTCCTTAAAAACACTATATGAGCTTTGAAACATGGTTATCACTACAGATCCGCTCCAGATTTTCTGTTTTTCTATCATCAAATTTCACATTTGCATAAACTCTCTGAACCCACCAGCTCTGTATTTATGATATTATAAACCCCATTTGCTCAGTCAAACCAAAGGTCCAGAACAAATGAAAAAGTATACATATTTAAAACACGCAATCAATCATTAAAATAATTGTTTTAGATTATCGGGAACCTGTTTAAAAGCAATTTCCTGAAGTCACTGACTGACGCCTTTAGTACACACAGAGCCAGAGAGACTCGTGCGTCAAGTAGTACATCATGCTAACGTTCGATTGGTCTTGATCAATCTCTGGAAACCAAACAATGTACCTTCAGGTGCCGGGAGGTTGTTAAGGAGCTCTTCGGCGAGTGTTTTTCTAATTGATGAAGAGTGTTGTGTAATTGCCTGCGGTGGATGATGTTTAATCTGCTAATAATGTCAGTGAGTGATATTAGCAGGAGGCCGTAGACTAATTAAACCAACAGACGCCTTTGCGCAGTCTGGGGTGAACCTTAACAAACCCTTTCTGTGCTTTACTCTGTCTGATGCCTTGTGTAATCTGAGACACGCATGCTGCGGTAGACATGGAGAAATAACAAATCTGAAGAGCCTAAATGAGGCTCAGGCTGAAAAAAACCAGGGCAAATGAAAGAAATGTTCCTGGCTGAAATGAAAATGAAGCTTTAATGACAGCATTTCTGGGTTACTGATATAATAACGTTGACCTAGTTCACTGTAATTATGGTAATACAATTGTTATGCAAGTACAAATAAATAATACAAATTGGCACAAAATGATTTTTCCAAGGTTGATGGTAACAAAACATTTTTTTTTTATCTACAACATTTAATCCAAACAGTACACCTTATTATTTCTTCCTTTTTTGTGTAATGATATTATAGCTTTATTTTAATTTAGTTCATTCGTTTTCTTTTCAGCTAAGTCCCTTTATTCATCAGGGGTCGCCACAGCGGAATGAACCGCCAACTTAGCCAGCATATGGTTTAAGCATTGGATGCTCTTCCAGCTGCAACCCATCACTGGGAAACACCCATACACTCTCATTCACACACATACACTACGGACAATTTAGCTTACCCAATTTACCTATAGCGCATGTTTTTGGACCGTGGGGGAAACCGGAGCACCCGGAGGAAACCCACGCAAGCACGGGGAGAACATGCAAACTCTACACAAAAATGCCAACTGACCCAGCCAAGGCTCGAACCAGCAACCTCCTTGCTGTGAGGCAACAGCGCTACCCACTGTGCCTCTGTGCTGCCCTATTTTAATTTTGTTTTTAAATTATTTCCTTACGGTGTAAAAATGCTGGGTTCTACACAATTGTTACATGGTGTCAATTGTTATATTGATTAAGTTAACTTAATTATTTTTAGAAGTTTAATGGATTGGACCAAAAAAAATAAGAATAGCGTTTGTGTGGGAAGAAAAAGACAGAGTCAAAAGTTGTTGTTTTTTTTTTAATAGCTGACACCACACGTGGTGTGTGTCTGCTCCTTCTCCTTAAGAAGGTGTCTCTCCGGCCCAATCAATAGAATAAACAGGTGTTATTTATTATTTCTGACTGGCCTGCTGATAAGCCGCCAGGCTCTGAGCATGCTCTCCCCCTCCTTGGGTGTTCGATCATGCTTACCTCTCCACAGTGTTGTTTTAACTCATTTTAAATAAGTAGATCTAACAAGCAGCTATAGTGGTTTTTTGAGTGTACATGACACCAAAATGATATTTTTCTTTCAGGAAATGTAGCCTGCTTTATATTTAACTATTTGTTTGTATATTCCAGTGATGAAAATGTAATTGAATTCTAATTTTTTTTTTTATTAAAACAAATTTTAAAATATATATATATTTTTAATTATATGTATGCAAAATATTTTATGAACGATTAAAGTATATTTTAACGTCACACAGAAGCTGAGTTTTTAAAATAAGTCTATTTTAAATTTTACTTTCATTTATTAATTCAAATTATATATAAATATACATACTGTAACAGAGACTGTTTTTATTTGTTTTTCAAAATAACTGAATAGTATTAAATTGTATGTTACAAAAACATTAAATGATATTTCACCTTGTGCCGAAAATGTAATTTTATTTTAAGTAATTAAAGCCTGTTTTATATTTATTTATTTATTTTTTTGTTTAAATTATAATAATATACACTTACCGGCCACTTTATTAGGTACAACTTACTAGTAATATTCCTCAGAGATTTTGGTATCATCTGATAGCATCAAGCAGTTGCTGCGGAACTGTTGGGTGCACATCCATGATGCGAATCTCCTGTTCCACTACATCCCAAAGGTGCTTTATTGGATTGACCTCTGGTGACTGTGGAGGCCATTTGGGTACAGTGAACTCATTGTCATGTTCAAGAAACTAGTCTGAGATGATTCGTGCTTTATGACATGGAGCGTTAGTTGCGTGTTGGATGTAGCCATCAGAAGATACTAAGTTACACTCTGGTCATAAAGGAATGGACATGGTCAGCAGCAACACTTAGGTAGGCTGTGGCATTGACACTATGCTCTATTGGTACTAATGGGCCCAAAGTGTGCCAAGAAAATATCCCCCACACCATTCACCACCACCAGGGTGAATTGAGGCAGAATGGATCCATGCTTTCATGTTGTTGATGCCAAATTCTGTCCCTACCATCTGAACGTTGCAGCAAAAATCAAGACTCATTAGACCAGGCAACGCATTTCCAATCTTCTATTGTCTACTTTTAGTGAGCCTGTGCGAGTTGTAGCCTCAGTTTCCTGGTCTTAGCTCACAGGGGTGGCACCTGGTGTGGTCTTCTGCTGCTGTAATCTATACTCCTCAAGGGTTAATGTGATGTGCATTCAGTGATGCTCTTCTGCATACTTCAGTTTTAACGAGTGTTTTTTTGAGTTACTGTTGCCTTTTTATCCGCTCGAACCAGTCTGGCCATTCTCCTCAGTCCTCTGGCAGGGTATTTGTGCCCACAGCCGCTTACTGGATGTTTTTTCTTTTTCGATTCATTCTCTGTAAACCCTAAAGATGGTTGTGTGTGAAAATCCCAGTAGATCAGCAGTTTCTGAAATACTAAGATCAGCTTGTCTGGTACAAACAATGCCACGTTCAAAGTCGCTTAAATCACCTTTCATCCCCATTCTGATGCTTAGTTTGAGCTGCAGCAGATCGTCTTGACCATGTCTACATGCCTAAATGCACTTAGTTGCTACCATGTGATTGACTAATTAGAAATTTGCATTAATAAGCAGTTGGACAGGTGTACCTAATAAAGTGGTGGTAAGTGTTATTACATGTTATATTTACATCCTACCAAAATAGCAGCTTATGTATTGTATGATTTCCTATTTATTTATTTATTTAAATACTCCAATAATACTTAAGCATTCCAGGCACGCATCAAATTAATATTCACAAGGAAAAATCTGTATAAATGCCTCATTGTGTATGTATTTTCAGTTACTGCAATTAAACTTAATTATCTAACACATCCTGCTCTCCATTTGCGAAAGATAACAGCAGCATTTTCAGCACGCCACTGATATTGTTTCAGTCTGACATAATGCAAGGAGGCTGCTGAAAGCTTTTTTGTAGGCCGAACCGAATTCACTTTTCCCAAAGATCAATATCTTTCAGATCAATGTAGAAGCACATCCCTCTCTAGATCCTTATGCTGATGATATCTTTCGCTAATGCGCTTACCTCCGCCATTTGAAACCATTAGGGTTGCTGTGCATATTTTCCTCAAGTGTCTGTGGCCTGGCAGTAATCTCTTCCTGTAGCTGTGAGCCAATTTACTGCATTCATTACTTGTTTTATACGGTATAGTGATGTTGTCTCCATATTAATTCAGTATACAAAGTATTTGACGTCCTTTACAGGATAGAAATATTCTAAACACTTGCTTCGAGTTAACATTTCCTTATGACTTATATCTAACTGTATTACTGAATAATAATTTGATCATGTCAGGGGTCTTTTGTTCAGACTAAAGCATAAACCCAATTGTATTTATTTTACCCCTGAACTTTCAAACGAGGGGTAGGAGGAAGGAATAAGTGGAAGAATTGGAAATGGGCCAAAATTTCAACCAACAATTGAAATTAAAAAAAAATTCTGATAAGAAAATTACATTTTTATTTGCTTCATAAAGATTTATTGCAGTGTAAAGTTATTTTTGACACATTTAGCACATCATCCTACTCATAACTGTGTTATAAGACGTCGTTCATTCATTTTCTTTTCAGCTTAGTCCCTTTATTAATCTGGGGTCACCACAGCGGAATGAACCATTAACTTATTCAGCACATGTTTTACGCAGTGGATGCCCTTCAAGCTGCAACCCATCACTTGGAAACACACATACACACTTGCACACACTTATATACACTATGGCCAATTCAGCTTATTCAATTCACCTATATTGCATGTCTTTTGACTATGGGAGAAACTAGAGCACCTGGAGGAAACCTACGCAAACACGGGGAGAACATGCAAACTCTACACAGAAATGCCAACTGGCCCAAGCCAGGGCTGGAACTAGTGAACTTTTTGCTGTGCAGCGATTGTGCTACCCACTGCGCCATCGTGCTGCCTGATATTAAGACTTTATTTATTTAATTTAGTTTTCAAGTTTACCATTTTTGACACATTACGATCAGAGTTTACTTTATGTGAGGATTTGTAGAGAAATTCTATTCATGTTGACTTAATTTATGATTTTAATATACTTTATATCGTTTTATTACACACTATCGAGTTTTATAACCATAATTTAATTTAATTTGTCACATACACCCGTGACCTTAAAAAATGAAAATATTATCAATAAGGATGTAAATTGTTGAGTAAAATAAGACGTAAAAACATTCATTCATTAATTTACTTTTCGGCTTAGTCTTTGTAAGTAAAAACAATTTTAGATATAAAAGTATAAGTTATGGCTATAGAAGATAAGACCAAATATAAAATATTTTCAACTTTAGATTTAGCTATAGAATATTGCTATAGAAAAAAAATATATATATATTTTATAAATTATATATATATATATATATATATATATATAAATTATATATATATATATATAATTTAGCTCTACAAACAAACAGAGAAAACATAGAAGTATGCATTTAGAACTACACAATATATGATCACTGTATGTGCAAATGTGCATGGATGTGCATAAATGTCTAATACTACTTTGACATAGTACAACTTTCGTTAGCTCAGACTGGACAGGATAGCATTATTGTTCTCAAGCTTTAATGAGGCTCAGAACAGGTTGCTGAGTCAGCTGTAAAAAAAAGTATGTAACAAAACCCACCAAATTCACTTTTTAGGGTACCCATCAATTCCCCCTCCACCGCTCATGTTTTAAATAAAAAATAGACACACGTGGCTCACTGTATTTTGGTTTTGGGAACAAACGAAAAAAACGTGATATACGTACATCTCCATTTTGGCACTTTGCTATCGTGGCCGTCACCGAGCAACAGCTCTACACAAAACAGCAGCTTGATGACGCAAGCGTGCCGGGGTTCAGAAGGAAAAAAGACCGTGTGAACACCATCCAACCCATGGCAAGGGGGACAATCGAACTTGGGTACGGTCCAGGCAATTGAAGTGTGAAAGCACCCTAAAAGTCAGAATTATTATCCCTCCTGAATTATTAGCCCCCCTGTATTTTTTCCCCCAAATTTCTGTTTAACGGAGAGAAAACATAATAAACATAAAATTTCTTTTATCTTTGCCATGATGACTACATAATGTTTTACTCAATATTTTCAAGATACTAGTATTCAGCTTAAAGTGCATTTTGAAGGCTTACCTAGGTTAATTTGGCAGGTTAGGGTGCGCAAATCATCGTAAAATTAAAAAAATATTGCTTAAAGGGGCTAATAATATTGACCTTAAAATGGTACAAAATTAAAAGCTGCTTTTATTCTAGACAAAATAAAACAAATAGGTCTTTCTCCAGAAGAAAAAAATATTATAGGAAACACCTAGCTCTGTTAAAAGTCATTTGGGAAATATTTGAAAAATAAAAAAAATATTAATTTAATAATCAAAAAATTTTGATTTCAACTATGTATTTAATGTGTTTGTTACAAACAGAACATGCAGATATACCTCCAACATTTCGTTCTTTTTTGTCTTCATAGATCCTTGCCAACATCATCATCTTCATCTGTGGAAATGTGGCGGGGGCCTACCACAAACACCTGATGGATCTGGCTCTTAAACAGACGTACCATGACACCTGCAACTGCATCAAATCTCCCATCAAACTGGAATTTGAGAAGCATCAGCAGGTATAGCCGACTAGAGCTCACAGATTGCCTGACTCGCATTGTTTTCAGAAAATGTATAATGGATAAACAAAGCTGTCCAGTCCTATAGGGAGACAGAAGTAAATCTAGGCCTAGTTTGGGGAGGGTATCGGATAGGTTTAAGCATGAGTCATTCCTGCAGCTGTTTTAAAGAGATCATTATATCAGCACAATGGGCGGCTAATATCCAGAGGCGGAGGGGGGCTCAGAGTTGCATTGTCCCAAAATAGCTTTGTCCCCCCACCACCAGTGCTCTGCTTCCTGTTGAAAACGGGTGGGGTGGAAGTCTGCCTCTTGCCTTGGTTAGTTGTGCTTATTGATGTTTTGCGTGAAATAATGATAACATGTGTGTCCATAGAGATGCTGAGTGAAATATGAGTGCTGAGATAAAGCCAGATCAGTTGACTGCACTTCTGCTCCGTAAGGAATTATCACATCTCTTTGAAACATCACCCTGCCCTCAACTCCATTATTCCACGAATGTTATCAGGGTTGTTTTTTTGGCTTTCCTGGCAGAACAATTGCAGAGTGCAAGGCAAATACAATGTTCCGCTCACTCGCTGCACAGCTTGATTGGATCTTGTATGTGTTGTGAGAATGAAAAGCTTCTGTCGGTTCATCTGCGGCCGGTTCTTTCTGCGGTATTGTAAAACATGCTGGAGCATTTCCTTCATTGACCTCCTGCGGTGCTGATCACACACTGGTCATTCCAATCAGAACATTAGTTCAGCACAGACCATCACCCTAATTACAGATATGCCTCATTGTACTTTCCAAGGGCGAATAAAGCATTGCTGTTAAAATTTATTTTGTGATTAGGAGAGTTCCGCACAGCATGAGGTTTATAAACCCCAAAGCAAAAACGCACACTGCCTTTCAAAAAATATATTTTTGTTTATCATTTACAAGTCTTTTATTTGTTTTATTAAAAACTCAGTAAAATAGGACTAGTTTAACATAATTTAGCATACTTTGAAATGACGGTAAAGCTGAATTTGCATCTTTAGTGATATGATGTTTTTGTAACGAAGTGAAAATAATTGAATAGAATTCAATTTAGATCACTTATTTTGGGCTCTATATTAACAATCTAGGCGCATAGTCTAAAGTGCATGGCGCAAAAGCATTAAAAGCATGTCTGAATCCACTTTTGCTATTTTAAGGACGGAAAAATATGCTTTGCACCCTGGCACATGGTCTAACATGGTTGTGCTGTCTCGATGAGTTCTGGGTGTGTTTGAGTATAATGTGCTTTAAACCAATCAAAGTGTCATCTCCTATTCCTTTTATGTGTCAGTTGTGTGCGTCGTAATTTCTAATTAAGTGGAAAAGCTGAACGCTTCACTAGCGAGACCATCTCAGACCATCTGCAGTGTGAGGATAAAGAATGAGCCTTCTCCATTCGGCCTCTTTACTTTCTCTTTACGTTACCTTTACTCTTTACTTTACTCCTTTACTTTTGTGGATAAGAAAACGGTGTTGTACGCATTGCACTGAGGACATCCATTAGCCAAATTAAATGATTAGACAAATGAAACAAAGCAAAGATTTGTTTCAAAACTATTTCTAAATTCAGCTCTAAATTCCAGCAAATGAATAATTGAACAATAATAATGCAGTGCCGTCAAAAATTTTATTCAATTCAGAAAAGTTATATCCAAAAGTTATATCTAAACACAAACCCTGTTCTTATGCCCATATGGTTTGTGTCTCCAAAATCCAACAGGTGGACAAATCTAAACTTGTTTTTATTACAACAAATATAAATATGCATAAAATAAATAATTAGCTACTAATAACATTAAACAAATGCACATTGTCATGAATACACTGAAAAAAATGAGATGAGGCATGGAGGTAGTGGATTTTATATTTATGTAGAAAATAATAATTTTGTTCAAATTTTATTTTTATTTTTTTAATAAATAATATATTAATTTATTAATTAATTTTTTCAGATGTAAAGACATTTGTGTATTGCTGTACATCCTGTGTATTAAGCAATGTGTACTCATTTGTACCTGCACAGGTGCACAACTAATGCGCTTTGACTGGACTTTAGACCAGCTTTTAGTTAGTCAATGGCGCAGTCTATTTCAGTTCCTCAAAATAGCAATGCGCCTTACCATGCCTCCTTTTCAGACCCGCACACCCATGAGTCCACAAAGCCGTGCAAATAGATTTGCTATTTAAACAACATGGCGCAAAACCTAAAAATTGCGGTTGCCCTGGTCTGAAAATAGCAACAAATCACACCACACACACTTTGCGTCTTATTGCACCGGGTCTATGATAGGGCCCTGTATCTTTAAATAAATATATGTATTTTTTATGTAAAAAAAGAAAGAAAAAAAATAGAAAAAAAGAAAGCTCTATCTTTAGTATTAGTCTATATCATTAAAGTTATTTTATTTATATTGTTGGATAAATATTGAAAAAAAATAGCAGTTGTAGATATTGAAAAAAATTAATTCTGATAATTGCTAAAATCCTCAAAACCTCTCGTCTCCTTTCTAAAAATGCTGTTAAATCGAATGAATGTGTTTTTTATTGTAGTAAGCAGTGTCTCTCCAAGTGTGCTTGTGGGCATAGAAAACTGTAAAACTGTATCAAAGAAAATAATGAATAATGTAGTGTACTATACTGTATCATGTAAATAAGATGATAGAATTAGCTTTACAGTGTGGTTAACTGAATTCAGTGTAACAAATGACACTGAATTTGCATTAAACTGAAGAACAAAATCTGTGCCCTGATCAATGAAACTTTTAATTCAGTTTATATTGCAGGCTATCGACCACCCAATAACAGTGTGTCAAACATTAAGCATGTCCTATAATGTTAATCATGATTATTCACCACATTCAAACAATAAAAAGTGTAATTTATCATTTAACCAAATGATGTTTTATATTTCAGACTACCACATCATGAAATGGTGAAATTATCATACATTTAAGAGCAGTAAACACTTTTTTGCAGCACCACATAGTCCTCAGGGGGATGATTTCACAGACTGTTGTATAAGTTTCAGTTTTTTTACGTGATTTTAAAATGACTTCTTTATTCTGTTCAAATGAATGACCACCAAAGAAAACGTATATATATAAACCCCCTGGTCAATACTTTAAAAAGACAAGGTGTAGCCCTTTTTTACAAACAACCTATTCAAACTTAGTAATTTATATCTTTATTTTAAGATGTTATGTTAAAGGTCCCATGAAGTGCTTTGAAATATGCATTTTTATATTTTTAAGGTTTTGTTTTGTTCACAACTCTGCCATTAAGAGCAATTTAGCTCAAGGACATCAAATGAAAAGCAAATAAGCATCTTGAAGGGGGCATGGCTTGTCAAATATTAGAGAGCATTTGATTGGCTATGCTGTGATGAGAAACATTAGCTTGAGGTGACGTGAAAAAAATCTTCATATTGGTGCAAGTGACAAACTACAAGCTTTACATGTTTATGTTAGTTTTATATCTTCTAAATGCTAATTGTATCACTGTTTTGGAGCACACTTGCTTATAGATATCCTGTGTAAACCATGACTTACTTAAATTTGAACCATTTATTCTCAGTTAAGTTATTTGAAACTCTTATTTTTAAGGTTTTCTTTATACATAAAATCACTTTTATGGCAGCCCTAGCTAAATAATACAGGCCCTTAGCCAGGGAGGGTTCTGGTAATTCGGAAGGCCCACCCCTCACTGATAAAGGTCCAGAATTTGTCCCATTCTTGAGTTCATTTGTCCTATTTTGACTGCTATGCCATCATAAATTGTAAAATAACTCCTCGAAAAAGTCTTTAAGACCACTTCAGTTAATCAGTTTTGGCCAATGTAAACAATCCAACATCCAGCTGTGCAAGAAAACATCTGATATAAGTGAAGTCAACTTTCGATACTGTATCGCTTTTAAATACAGAAAACATTAGACAAGTAACTTTTATTCACAATCTTGGACCTTATTCTTGAAAAAATGTGTGGTTATGACGACCATCCTTCAAGCTAATTCAGCTAAGAATAGTGTTTAAAATGTCGCCAAAATTTAGGATTTACATCTCATTATTAAATAGAAAATGAGGCGAATGACTGCAAGAAGATCCACTATTTTTGAGGGGAAAAAACACCCCTTTCACCAGGCTGGCTACAGGGCTGTAATATTTTGCAATGAACATATCTGAGCTTTAACAAATCAATCATACCAATTGATGCAGTGCACGAAGAACCACAAGATGGATAAATGACATCATTTCCTTTCAGTCGCTTTCTCAGACCACAGCACATGCACATTACACTTGAACCCATTAGTGCGGACAGCCTTCGCTGATTTGTCTCATTTTTGATGATAATACATTAATGGACCTTTATTTAAAAGCACTTATGTCTTCTCCTGAATACAACAGTAAATGTGTATAAATAGTTTATTTTCCTTTTTTCAGTCACAATCAGCACATGGCACACACTCTATTATTTTGTTTTCTTTTATTTGACCTTCACTAAACCAGGTGCTCTCTGAAGGGAAAACAAAGGAACCGTGGAAGAGTGGCAGCATAATAAAAAGAGAAATTAATGGGCTTTTCGAATCTCAAATATTGCTCATATTTCATATTGTTCGTACTGTTCGTTGGGTCATTCATTCGGCGTAACCCTTCGCTAACCTCTCTCAAGTGGCATGCATTGTTTAACCCAGGGTCAAGAATGGACTTAATTAGTGGTTGACCAATATGGGTTTTTTAAATGGCCAATCTGAATACACTATTTAAAGAGCTGCAAGACTTTGTTGCTATACCATATAAGGTAAGATTTATCTAGTTAGCTATGCTGATTATATAAAAATGTTAGTCATTTAAAGGGATAAAACGTGATTAAAGATTAATTTCAGTGGTTTTAATCAGAACAGCCAGTGAGTGAGCAAAATCTACGCATGTTTTTTGGTAGAATCACAATTATTTTTTTATTCATTAGTGGCAGGAGACATCTGTTACACTTCTGTGATTGCACTTCTGTTCATCGTCCACATTATTTCTCCAATTTTCTTTTTCTCATTTCACATTTTGTGACTAAAGTACACAAGGGGCTGGTTTTTGAAACACCATATACTTCTCCTGTATACTGGGTGTGCACTCAGAATCACCAGAGCAGACTGTTTTAAGTACTGTAAGATTCCATTCTATTAGCCCAACAACCGAACAACGGAGTGCAATGATTGGTCGAAGGTTAAATGCGTTTAAGCCTTTTTAGCTCCTCTGAAAAAAATCGTTGTATTTATTAGAATTTATTTATATTTGTTTGATCCCATATTTGGATATTCCAATTTTACCATTTAAGTTTTTAGCTGATCACATTATCAGTTGTGATATCATTTAGATTAAATTTTTTTTTTTTTTAATCTACTTTTTAAGCTGTTTGGACAGACATGTGTAGGTATAGTGTATAGACGGTCATATTGGGGTGATATAAACACACCCAGTACCTTTTTTTTTTTTTCAATTTAACAGCATAAAAACAGTGGACCAATTGGAGCGGTTTTGAGACTGACCGCAACTTTAAGTAGGAGTGCGGTCCCCCCGCCCACCTAATTGATTGACAGCTGCGTATTAACATGTCTCCGTAGTAATGCGTATAATCATATCAACAAGACAGCACATGCGCAAAGCAACCGGGAATAAAAGGTCTGTTCAGTTCGCGAAGGTCATCAATCATCATCAAATGTGATCAAGAATGAGTTTCACAAGTTTAACACGTGTTTAAAACAGTGCATGTTTGTAATGAACTACAGCCATTTACTTCAGCTTTACTTCATCACCACAGCCGTGTGTCAGCAAAAAAGACGCTTCAATCTCGGTTTGTTGACATTAAATCAGGTTTATTTTGTACATTATCATAACAGATATCCATACAGCAGTGGATATTAACCTGTATCCTTTCACATTTGCTTGCAAAAGCAGTGCAAAGCTCAACGCGCGCGCTGTCTGTGTGTGTGCGTGCATGCTTGAACTTTGTAACTACATTGTGTGTGACTCATAATTGCAACTCCTCAGCAAACACATCAAACAGTCATTGGTAACGTTCTTACTGTAGTATTTCTCAAACGTAGTGAGATCTGCTTCCTTTACATCTGTCAAGGGCTGAGATTGAGGCACGCTGATGGGCACGTGGGAACGGTGGGCGGAGAGGACTATCCATAAAGGCCCAGTACCAAAAACAGCAAAAAGCTGCTTAGAGCTATAATACAAAGATTTTAGACAGCTATAATTAATAATCTGATGGGTATTTTGAGCTGAAACTTTACAAACAAATTCTACTGACGCAAAAGACTTATATTAAATATAAAAAAGGGGTAAAATATGTGCCCTTTAATACTTTCTTGGGTCCCAGATTCTTAATTGTACGTTCATTAGGGACCAAACACCGCTTAGAGTTCCACACCTTGGGATTGCGTTTATTCTCATGGACGTTATCTCGACACTCTGAAGTTTGTCAGAGGATGTAGGGTTAACTAAAACTCAAGTAGTCTGGTTTCCTCCTGCCCACTCATACTAAAATAGTAGTTAATTTGGTAATTTCCATACAACTTGCTAATATCAGTGATTAAATGATAAAAAGGTCTTCATGCTGCCGTGCCACACTCCTCCATACAGTCAAGTGAAGTTTCACAAACTAATTTCGAGAGGAGCACGTGATATGATTGACTTCAGCTGATTCCCATTGCTAATCATTAGCTAGCCTATCAGATCATCCTAAAACTACTATATATATCCTGCCTAAAACGTCATTCCACATCTTCGTTTTCGGAAATCCCCCCTCACCCATCCCCCACTTCTCTGTCTTTCCATGATCGGGCAACACGGTGGCTCAGCGGCTAGCACCGCTGCCTCGCAGTAAGAGGGCCACAGGCTTAAGTTGTAATCGAGCCAGCTGGCACTCCCTGCGTGGAGTCTGCATGTTCTCCCCGTGTTTGCGTGGGTTTTCCCCGGGTTCTCCGGTTTCCTCCCACAGTCTAAAAACATGCACATAAACAAATTGTAACAAGTCACAAGCACTTAACACATCAGAACCAAATATTAGATATAGTACAATGGGGGCACTCGAGAAGCACCTGATCTCGTATCCCTCCTAATGCTCATTGACCAGACGGGAACCTTGGGCTCATCTATCTCCGAGCTCAGGGTTCTCTCCCGGGACAGCATGCCAAACCTGCTATCATAGTCGAACATTATCTAAGTGTGAACTCTTGAAATGCACCTTAAAAAATCTACAAAATCATGTCACAACATTAATGTAGCGCAGACTTAATCTACTGGATTCAATGAATTCGGAAGACTTCAGAATCATACCATAAAAGCCAATTGAGAAGTATATGCACAATATCAATTACTCAAAGATAAATGTACGCGTATTGATGGAGGTCCAAATTATACATAGTGTTGAGCTTGAGAGCTCTTCACTACAGGCGGGTCTGGATACAGACTTGCGACCCAGAGACATTTCGTTCTACTTTTTGAATACCCTTTAAAGAGTAATGAATGGTTATTTTGTCAAAGGTAACCAGTGACTTAAAGATTTACTCATCTGTTGGGATTTAGTCAAAATTTATCAAAGATAGTGAGCAAAACTTTGTAACCAGTCACACCTGAGTATTTATCAATACTAGATGGGGAAGGAAGGTTCAAGGATGAGGGCAAGAATGTGTCAAAGTCTATCCTGGGCCTTTTCTTCAGATTCCAGAGTTTTTGTTGTTTTATTTCATGGCACATTTAAGAGTGAGTAAAATCCATCCCTACAGTACTGTGTCTCGCAATGTAATGGATTTTGCTTATTCTTTAATAGTGTCACAATGTCACATGATCTTTTCTAATTCTAAAATATGGTCATTTGGTAATTAGACACTCAGAAATAAATGTAGGCAAGCTGTCACTGGGGTGGTACTTTTTCAAAAGGTACACATTTGAACTGAAAGTGTCCATATTGGTACCTTAAAAGTATATATTAGTACCTAAAATTTTTAAGAGGAACACATTTGTACTTTCTAGGTACTAATATGTACCCTTGAGGTACTAATATGGACCCTTTAAGTGCAAATGTGTACCTTTTGAAAAGGTACCACCCCAGTGACAGCTCGCGTACATTTATTTTTGAGAGTGTACATATGTCATTTAAATTGTTTTTTTTTTTTTTTAATGTGTTGCTCAATTTCACTCTTATTTCAGAGTCTACTATGTCGGTGAAGTAATTTTTTTTTTGTAGATTTTTCTTGTTTTTGTTTTAATTTTAGTCAAAATTTTACTTTTTTTTTCTTCCAGTTTTGTATTTTGTAGTTTGTATTTATTTGTTGTATATATTTATTTGTTACTACAATAACCTTGCATAATATTTAGAGGATTCGTTGATTGATATAAAAATCAAAATAAGTATTTATTTGAAGATACATTTTTTGCGAAATTTTAAACATATTAACGGTCACTTTTAATTAATTTGGTGTACCTTCCTTATTTGTTATTTTTTTGCTTGCCCCCAATAAAATGTGTTGATATTGAACGATTAAATACAACTTACAGTTTTACAGCTCCTTTTAATTGGTTCACTTGATCGGAATCTCTCTGTAGAGTTTGCTGCTCATGGCTTCTGGACTCCTGGCTATTTTCACTCTAGACTGCTTTTTTCATTAATGTGCTGAAAATCTGGTTGATATGCTAGAGAATTGTTTGCTGAGATGATTCTCACTCTTACAGTACATCTCTAATCGGCAGCAGGCTACCTATGACTGCTAGCTCAATATGCGTTTTTCAATTTATTCATGACAATTTGCATTTGTATAATATTATTATATTATATGCATATTTACATTTGTTTTAATAAAAACAAGTTTAGATTTGTCCACCTGTCGGGTTTAGGAGACGTATGCATCATCTTGGGACATAAGAATAGGACGTGTGTTTGGATATTACTGTACTCTGCTTTTTGACCACACTTTGTTATTATTATTCATTTCTTCATTTGCTGGAAATTAGAATTGAATTTAGAAATAGTTTTGAAACAAGTCTTTGCGCTAAATTAAATCTAAATTAAATGTGTAGGCTAATGGAAGTCTTCAGTGGAGTGAGTTTCCACCGTTTCCTTATAGGTAAAGGAGTAAAGAGTAAAAATCAAGTAAAGAGAAAGTAAAGCGGCCGAATGGAGGAGGCTTATTCTTTATTCTCATGCAGATGGCCTGTTGATGAGCTTTAGCCTAGATAGTTAAAATAGAGGCCTATGTGTGACTTTATCACCTCACACTGACCACACCACATAAATTTGTTAACAGTGCAACCTAATAGCCTAAAGTTAGAAACCAATAAATTACTGATTGATATATTCATTGTTCTCATAATTTTCTGATATTTTATGAATAACAAACTTCAAATGTATTTACAACTGAATATATTGTTTCACTTGATCTGAATCTCTCTGTAGAGTTTATTATTGAACTTAATTTCAAATGTATTTAAAACGATATTAAATACAAACATAGCATGCACATCTCTGTCTTTCTCTTTTCAACCAATAGGAGCGTCTTTTACTATCCCTGCTTCCTGCCCACATCGCACGGGTCATGAAGGCAGAGATCATCCAGAGACTGAAGGGACCCAACTTCAGCCAGGCGGAAAACACCAACAACTTCCACAACCTCTATGTACAGAGACACACTAATGTAAGGTAGGGCTTGTGACACACATAGCGTCATTTCTTTGCTCTCAGCTGATTTATTTTTGTCAGCCTAGAAAATATATCCCATACACTGCACCTGCTCTCCGCGGAGCTGTCATACCCTCAATAGATCCTGTCAAACCATCCTGCCCTCCTTCAGTCTGCACCGGAAAAAAAACAAGCTATTCATCAACCTAGATGGAAGTAACCCTCAATCTAAAAAGCCTAGACCCTTTTTATACGCTTCTATTAAAAAGTAAAAACAAACACAGTCTTCTGCTAAATAGGGCATACTGTTGAAGTGGCTCTTCATCACAACATAAATATAATTTTGCTCAATGCATCGAAGGACAAAGAGTTCTTTGCTGATTTAGAAGCAGTCCTGCTTTCTGCTTCAAAGAGGTTCTCCTTCCTCTTCAATATCCTTTTATTTTGAGGATGCTCTGCTCATTCTCAGTGTAACCGACTGAAGGAAAAAGCGAAGGATATTTTCTTGGCATCTGCATAATGTTCTGTTTCTGAGATTCACACTGGATTTCACGCTTGATCTTACAGGGCAGGCTGAAAAACACACTCGTGTCATTGATGTTACTGAAGAATTTTGGCAGTATTGAAAGAATGTGTTTCTGCTTCAATGAAAGATTGAAAGTTGGACCGCATACTGTATGTGGCATAACGACAATTGCCATTGAAAATACTTCCATTTATGCAGTAGCTTTAGTCCTTGGATTTGATCGACAGTGTGTTTCAAGAGTGCTGATGTACAGTAGCTAAGATTAATCAGGTGCAAAACAAGTGTTTTTTACAAGTGAGTCGTTGAATTATTCTCTCGTTTCTTTAAAAAAAATCTATTTATTGAACAAGTTGCACTCATTCACTGACGTGTCTACTTGAAGGATTAGATTAAAATGTAATGAGTGAGCAGCACTGTGGCTCAGTGGTCAGCACTGTCGCCTCACAGCAAGAAGGTCGCTGGTTCGAGCTTCGGCTGGGTCAGTTGGCATTTCTGTGTGGAGTTTGCATGTTCCCCCCGTGTTTGCGTGGGTTTCCTCCGGGTGCTCCGGTTTCCCCCATAGTCCAAAGATATGTGGTACAGGTGAATTGGGAAAACAAAATTGGCCGTAGTGTATGTGTGTGTGTGTATGTGAGAGTGTATGGGTGATTCCCAGTACTGAGTTGCAGCTGGAAGGGCATCCCCTGCGTAAAATATATGCTGGAATGGTTGGTGGTTCACTCTACTGTGGCAACGCCTGATAAATAAGAGACTAAGTTGAAGGAAATTGAATGAATGTATTGAGTGAATCATTGAATCACTTGTTTACGTACACCTATAAGTGTATTTCAAGAATTTTCTTAGATTGGGTAGCTGTCTGATTTGTCTATTTACGTTTGGCCACATAGGATAAATGTGCCTCTGCTAAATGGATATGATTCTAATCTTCAAATCCTGCACTAAATGCAAATTTAACTTGGTTATGTAGACTAAAGCATCAGATACACATTTTAATTATTTATTTATTACAAAAACATAAGCTATATATCTTATTCAGCATACAAGTTATTTTATATGTAGGCTACAGGGGGGTGACACGATGGCGCAGTAGGTAGTGCTGTCGCCTCACAGCAAGAAGGTCGCTGGTTCGAGCATCGGCTGGGTCAGTTGGCATTTCTGTGTGGAGTTTGCATGTTCTAACCATGTTCGCGTGGATTTCCTCCAGGTGCTCCGGTTTCCCCCACAGTCCAAAGATATGCGGTACAGGTGAATTGGGTAAGCTAAATTGTCCATGTACGTGTGTGAATGGGAATGTATGGATGTTTCCCAGAGATGGGTTGCAGCTGGAAGGGCATCCGCTGCGTAAAAATAAAATGCTGGATAAGTTGGCGGATCATTCCGCTGTGGCGACCCCAGATTAATAAAGGGACTAAGCCGAAAAGAATGAATGAATGAATGTAGGCTACAGGGAGCTGTGCACTTCATTCGTGTTCCGGTAAACCTTCATCTCTTGTGCACAAGGCTCTGTGATTACTGTCATAATAGGCTAAATAAAATATCTATTTTTGTCTATTCATGGATAACCTACCCTCCCAAAAACAAAGCACTGTGCCTTTCTAAATGGAAAACAACTTGTATTATTTTTCCTCTCCATTCACAGTGCATACTCGTGCCTGATGTGTCTCTGTTGGTAATGCTGACGTTTGGTATCAGTTTAACATTTTAATGAGTCAAAAATAAACAAAAAACATATCTGAAACTGTGATTTATGGCATTGCGTGTTGAATATTAAATATATTGTTATATGTGACTGTCAGATACTGTAGCCCAATGTTTCTCAACTGGTGGGAACATTTTCAATGGGTCGCGGAGTGCGTGGTCAAAAATAATATAATTATTATAACATAAAATAAAATAATTTATTTTGCTTATGCCGGACCTTTATTTTGAAATGCGCACGCGACAACAGTTCAGTTTAATCCGGTAACTGAACATTTCTCTACCCTAACCGATGTTTACAGTTTTTATCGTTTTTACTTTGTAATATTTCTATAATTTGATACATTTTGTTAAATAAATAAAATATTGGGTCGTGGCTTGATGACCATGTAAAAATGTGGGTCCCGTGGCCAAAACAGTTGAGAACCACTGCTGTAGCCTATAACAGTATTTCTCAACAATGTTCTTTGACATACCTGTCAACCCTTCCGTATTTCCAGGGATTCTCCTGTATTTTACAGTTATATCCCGCTATCTCCCCGTAAAGGTATTTCCCGTATTTTTCCTGTATTTTCAGTCATTCTCTGACGGGTGTCAATAAACATTAAAGATCCCTTTACGCAACCCATACCGCCGAACCACCAGGGGCCGCCCCTTGCTCTTAAATGTGAATCTGTTCTATTTAGGCATGAAACACTTTAGAATAAACATAAAAACGGCAGGATTCCCTTTCCTTTTCGGAGAGGGTGGAGAGAGATCCCTTATTTTCACATCCCAATGTTGACAGGTATGCCTGGAGGACCACCAGCTCTGCACATTTTCCGTGGCTGTTTTTCAATGTACGTTGTTCAGTGATCTTGCGTCCCTGTGTTCTCGTGTAATGTTATCACCAACCATCAAAGTTCCGTTCCAAAACTCAAGACTGCAAGAACGGAGGACACATGAAAGGTCCCGGATGCGTTCTTGATATCGAGGATGCATTAATGCAGACTTGAGAGCAAAACTTGAAACTCTAAAAGTCCCAAAATTCATTGTGGAAGAAGGTGGAAAGCGCTGCATTTTAAACCTGTTTATTATTAAAGTTCAAAGATATAACTTATTTATCTTAGGAGTTTCCCTAAATGAGATGGTGAAAGTAAACATTGACATGAAACTCTTAATAAAGGCATAAACACATTAAGGATGTTTATTTGCTGAAATTTATACTAAAATGTGTGTTATTTGTTTTGTGCAAAGTATATTTGTAAAGCTTTTGTTTATATAATCTACATTCAAAAAGGGGTGAAACAATAAATCGTTGCATGAATGCTGTAATGTTTAAATCATTTTTCGAAAAAAAATGCATGAAGGTCATGTGACCATCAGGAAGAACGTAGCATCTCATTTCTCACAGCACACGTTCTGTGTTCTCGTGGCCTCCCGAGGTCGTTCTTCTGAGGTGACCTGGCAAAACCGGTCTCCACGAGAACGCAAATCCGTTCTTTGCATTCTTGGAATTGAGAAAGAGACGGTGTCTCCTTAACCACCTGATTCCTTAAACATCTGATTCAGATCATCAGCTCATTAGCAAAGACTGAAAGACCTGTATTGGGTGTGACAGACAAAGGTGAGATCCAAAATGTGCAGTGTTGGTGGTCCTCCAGGAACACGATTAAGAAACACTGGTCTGTAGCATGTTAACATGTTTTTGATATTTTTTTACATTTTGGGAGGAGAAAAATTTACAAATGTGGTTTCAACAACCAGAAGCATGTAAACTTGCCCAGTTAGTTGAGATATATGTATTGATTGGAGATATGTATATATTTGGAATGCCTTTTTGGAGAACATTCACACCTGTCCCTTTAATGGTTACATAGCTGTCCAATTTAGAAAAAAAAACGCAGGAAGTGACCATGTGTAAACTCCTTAGTTGCACCAATCTGCTCAAATACACTGATACTTTCAGAGTTAAACTAAATAAGTGGATAAATGTCCATAAAAAGCATTATTACCCTGCTATGCAGTTGGTCCAAACATTAGAAAATGTATGTTAATTGACACACAAATGAATCATGCATATTTAATGCTCTTTATTTTGAGTTTTCTTGAACATTTGAATATTTTCCACAGCATTCTGTACGCAGACATTGTTGGATTCACACGCCTGGCCAGTGACTGTTCACCTGGAGAGCTGGTCTACATGCTCAACGAGCTTTTCGGCAAATTTGACCAGATAGCCAAGGTACTTCCTAAAGAGCATAGGAGACACCAAGATGAGTTATCACACTTTCTAGAACTAAATATTCACAATAATGAGATACTGA
>CAIGQQ010000001.1:16818101-16830216 GCA_903798035.1 Danio albolineatus
ATCTATCTATCTATCTATCTATCTATCTATCTATCTATCTATCTATCAATAGAACTAGTTCAATATAAGATTTGTTTAGTTGTTCTATAACATTAAAAATCAACAACTCAGCCTAGATAAAAGTTGTCTTTGGTTTTTATTTTGTATTGAGTTTTTTCTATTTTTGTTTCTTTTTTTAAATATATATAATCCATAGTTTTTGCTGCAAATAAGAAAAGGAAAGGAAGGAAGGGCTGAAGGAAAATGAATGATGCTGCATAAAAGTTTGTTTTGTTTCGTTTCGTTTCGTTTCGTTTCGTGTCGTGTCGTCTCTGGTCTGGTGTTGTGTTGTGTTGTGCTGTGTTTTGTGTTGTGTTGTGTTGTGTTGTGTTGTGTTGTGTTGTGTTGTGCTGTGCTGTGTTTTGTGTTGTGTTGTGCTGTGCTGTGCTGTGCTGTGCTGTGTTTTGTGTTGTGTTGTGTTGTGTTTTGTTTTGTTCAAGAATACCCAGATTAACAATATATATAATGATTTAATGCTTAGAGTGCTAATAAACAAATATTTAATCATTGCCTTAAAATACCTGTCTGTAAGAAACGATCTCAATAATAAGCCAAGTATAAACGTTTTTTTATATTTTGTTATCTTTGTTTTTTTATAAATATAAACAATAGTCTATACTGCCAACAAGAGACTAAGGCCCCGTTTACACAAGTGCGTTTTAGTTTTAAAACGGCGTTTTAGCATGAAAACGATCCGCAACCACACTAGCGTTTCACCCAGCGTTTCTGAAGATATCTCCGTCCACACTACTCCAGCGAAAACGTATATCACGTGACCATTCGCGCACTCTGGGCATGCGCGTTAAAGTATAAACAGGAAGCATGTGTCTCGCTCGGCATTCTAAATAGGGCTTCTGTCGATTCAAACGCGAGCGATTAGCGAGTGCTCGAACAGTAGCTTGCCTCTTGCGAATATTTGCAGCTGTTGTAATAAAAAAGGCAGAGTTTAACTGCACAATCGCACCTACAACGCTCCCATTTCTGTGTCCATGTTGTTGTTTACAGTGAAGGCTGGTCTGCCATCTTCCGCTGGCGTTATAGTCATGTGATAGGGGCTTGACGAATAAGGGAAGGTTACGCAATGACCCAAATGCCCCAATCGAGTAGCGAATCTCTGCAGCCACGCCTCCGTTTTCAAATGTCTCCGTTTTCCTCCATCCACACTGAGACGGAGCAGCAGGGTTTTACAATAAAACGGCCTCTCCAGTGTTTCCAAAACGCTACGTTTTTGGGGCTCGAAAAATCCGCCGTAGTGTGGACGGATGGCGTAACCGTAGCAAAACTTATGCGCTTTAAAACTAAAATGCACTAGTGTAAACTGGGCCTAAGCTGAAGGAAAATGAATGAATGAGTTTATGCTGTTTTCTTTGTTTTCTTTTCTTGTGTTTAGTTGGGGTTGTTTTTTTTTGTACTAATTATATGAAAAGCATACAAACATACTGTAAATAATACACAGACACTAATGTGGCAGATGTGTAAATAATCATGTTTTAAACTACTTTAAAGTGTACAAAACACTAACCTGTGTGTCCAACCCATTAATTATTGTACCTGTTATTGTAGGAAGGTGAGAGATGCCACCGGCGTCGACATTAACATGCGTGTTGGAGTGCATTCTGGGAATGTTCTGTGCGGTGTTATTGGCCTCCAGAAATGGCAGTATGATGTTTGGTCACATGACGTCACCCTGGCCAATCACATGGAGGCGGGCGGTGTTCCTGGGTAAAATCATCATATGACTTTTGTTTTTCTCCCATTTCATGATTTTCACATATTTGCTTCAAGTGCTATTATGCTGATGGAGGGTTCTTGACGTTAATAGAAATGCTCTTCTGAGAGCTCAACGGACTCGCTTTTATGCTGCTAATGAATATTTCGTTGAATCACCCCCCAAAAATAACAGCAGCACAAAGAGCTGTTTTCATTTTTCATATCTTAACTCTATTGTCTCTGTGAGCTTTGGAACATTTGTGAAACGCTCATATAATGCACCTGTGTTTGTGAAGTGTTTTTTAAATATTTTTTTTATTCGCCAGTGTGTAATAGTTTTGTGCTCCTCTCCAGACGGGTTCACATCTCTTCCGTGACGCTGGAACATTTGAATGGAGCATATAAAGTCGAGCAGGGCAACGGACAAAGCAGAGATTCATACCTGAAAGAGCACGGCATCGTCACATACCTAGTCATCAACCCGAAGGTAAAACATGACGCAGTCCAGCTTTAGCTTATTTATAAATAACTGCACATTTACATTTTATGAAGGAAAAACTGTTGCTTAGGGGTTGCTGCAGTGTTCCGAGTGTATCGATTTTTTACTGAACTTTATGATGTTGGGTGTTTAGATAAATTGCTTATTTTATTTTACTTTTTCAAGCCTAACATTTTAAAAATTTGTTTTTGTTTTTATTTTTATTCGTAGAAATTAGAAAAAAATATTTATTACTGCAAAAATTAGATAAGCAAGACATTAGAACACCCCATGTGGTGAAAATCCTGACAGTAATGTGTGTAATTGTCTTATAGATTAAAAAAAAAATTACAAAAGGTACTAATATGTACAGGTTAGATGAGGAGATTTGAGTCTTTTTGATGGCACAGACCACCAAATCATCTCTATACGATGGACCCCCTTGCTAAAATGTAAAAGTCATCTACAGTATACTGTTTCTTGTATAAATACCAAATTTATGCTACGAAAGATATGGGAATAAAATTTAAAAACTGGTCTTAAATATAAAAAATTTTATTTACATTTTTGTTTTTAGTTTTTTTTTTACATCTTTATTGGGTTTTTTTTTTTTCCAATTGCTGACAAGCATTTGCCCATACTTCAGATACTTTTTCTAAACTCTTAACACAGACTCACACCTACAGTACAAAACACAATTAACACAAATGGATAATTTTCTTCTCTTCTACATCTTGTTAAATATATACTTACTCTTCTTTTCAAAATAGAACACATCTTTCGCTGCACACGCTAGCTTTACCAAAACACTGGAAATCTGACTCAAAATGAAAGGATTCTGTCAAAGAATAGCACTTGTTTTCACTTCACAAGGTACATGCAGTCAATTAAAGTACACTAGGTTTCAAAATCCTGGCTATTGTTGACATTACGAAAACTGCAGAGACGTTTATGTTTTCAGTTTTACAGGTATTTGGATGAAAAACATGCAATCCACCGTTTTGACACTAAAAATCTTGGTTGGGAAAAGTATGTCCACATGTACAGTAATGTTCACGTTCAAATGCATTAAAGTAAAAAGCAAATATGTTACTTTTCCTTTACTGTTTACTATAGGAGGTACAGTAGAAACGCGGTATAATAGAACAGAAAAAGTTTTACAATATTGGGTACAGTGAACAAAATATCCATGAAACACACAAGAGCATTCTGAATAAAAAAATAAAAAAATAAAAAAAACAGCAAAAAGTCCAGATAAAAAAGGCGGGGGTCTAAAAAAAAGCACAAAATTACTGTTTATAATATCTGCGATCTTCAGGGCTAGGCCACATGTTTTCATCACTCCTCAAAGTTCTCCTTTTACTGTAGAAGTTTAAATGTAATAGAACAAATAACCCTTGCCACTGAGTCTACACCAGACTGGAATCAGCTGTGCTTGACCCAATTTACCCAATATAAATCAGCTGTGTGTCATTTAATTGTTTATTATCTCCTGAGATATATTTTCGATATTGTCTTTGAACTGATATCATTGCAGAGGGAGAGTTTTTCATACAGAATCTAAATTTTGGAATATTGTTTTTGCTATTGTGGGATGTTGTGTGTTAACATTCGTACATACTACAAAAGCAATCCATGGGAGGTATAGCTTGTCTGTTAAGAAAATGTAGGCATTGTGAAAAATGTGTTCACTGACTGCAGATTGGGTGAAAATGACATGAAATGTGTGAGTGGTATGGCCACAAAAGACTGATGCTGTGCTAATCGTGTTTAGAGTTTTGAAAATAGTTGGACAAACGTTTGTTAGCGACTGAAAAAACTAATCGCAGGGTTCTTATGGTCATGAAAAACCTGGAAAAGTCATGGAATTTTAACATGGAATTTTCCTGACCTGGAAAAGTTTTGGAAAAACTCATAAACCCACAATGTTTTGGAGAAAACTTTACTTCTTTTCTGTCCATGGTCAAGCACATGATCTCACATTATTAGTACTGTACGGTGTGAACATTATCTAAACACATTTTACATGGATATAAAGATTAATTTAAATGAAATGCTGTAGATTATTGCATGTTTTATGGCAGGGGTGCTCAACCCTGCTCCTGGAGATTGACCTTCCTGCTGAGTTCAGCTCCTACCCTGATCAAACACACCTGAACCAATTAATTTGGACCTGAACAGCACTAGATAATTGCATCAGGTGTGTTTGATATGGGTTGCAACTGAAATCTGCAGGACGGTCGATCTCCAGGAGCAGGGTTGGTCACCCCTGTTTTATGGGTATGCTGTAATAACTTTGAACATGCATCGAATCATTATTTAACAAGCATATGTAGACATTACATGAAACGTTAGGTCATGAAAATTTACTTGAAAGTCCTGGAAAAGTCATGGAAAAGTCATTCAATTTTAGCCGTAAAAATGTGTATGAAGCCTGTAATCGTTTTACGTAAAGTGTTACTTTTATTTCATTTTTATGTATTTATTTGAATGTAATTAGGGATCATTTATTTGTCTCATATTTATAATTTTTTATATTCATTATGTTATAAATAAATATATTTTAATCTCATTATTTTTGTTTCTTTTACACTAATGTTTGTTTATGTCTAACTGATATATTTTGTTTGTGTGCAAATATATCAGTGCACATCATTGCTGAACATTTTGCCTGTTTAAAAAGGCAAACAGGAATATAGGTCGTGTAACATTAGCAACACACTATTAGCTGTTTAATAAAGCAGCCAAGCCAAAGGCTAATAATATCAGTTCTCGTAATATATTCAGCGCTATAGAGAGCGATACATAAAAGGCGTTACCATTTTGATAAATCAGCTTGTAGAGGAGCCTGTGTAATTTGCTCATGCGTTTCTTTAGAATTAGTTTCTGGTTCAAGCATATAAGGCTGAATTAATCTAAAATTGCCTCTTGTCACTGTGTGGCGTTTGCTACTTCAGTTGAGTGACTGAAAGTAGAGCAGGTAGTGGATCATTTGCATATTCATGAATCTGTGTATAGTAAATGAGGTGTTGAGTTATATTGAAGCCTTTTTAAGGTAAAATATTATAAACAACAGGCAAAGGTGTCATTTCGAGCATGAAATGTGACATTTAGAGCAAGATTTATTAAAAAGGAAACATTCGCACGAGAGTGCAACCACTGAAAAGTGCCAGTGGGAGTGGAAAGTTTTGCTAGTGATCTACTATCAGTGAATGAATTAAAGAGCACAGATACTGCAGCTCATTTTAGTAATGTCTAATGCAGCACGTACATAAATTACCACAATCAACATGTAAACATGCTTTGGACACAGTAATTTTAAGCCTGACTTTATCGCATTTACATTTGTAGGAGTTTCCCTTTCAGATGCCAAATTTATAGTTGAAGAGTATTTAAATGAGTCATGTTATTTGATTTGGTAAAGGTTGAAGTACACCACTTGCTGGTATTTACACTGGACCTTGAATGCCCATTCCTTTCAGTTCAGTTCACACATTTTCACTACATCACTTGCAGAATTTTCTTCCATCTGCAATGGTATTGCATTCATAGTAAAGGCTCGATTCCACTGAGCGGCACAGTTTGGTACAGTACAGTACAGTACAGTATATGCATTATTCCCATTTCTACTGTCAGAGGTACCAAAATAACATACAGTACCATACCACTTTTTGGGACCCTTTCATAAGGTACCAATAGCACAAGTGTATGATACTAAAATGTTGAAGCAAGACTGCTGAAGGTTTAAAGAGAATCATCAGTTGTCCTCTGTAAATCAGAATTTTTTTTTTTTGCTTGTTTTAATAAGTTAATCGGGGCAAACAATTTTTTTAAAAAAAAGTTTAATTTGATATTTTTTTAGTCAGTTTCATTGATATACATTTGGATGACTAGAAACGTTCATTTGATTCAACAAAGACATTTAAAGCAGCAAGAATATTTTTACAGTATGCATGCAACAAGACAAGGGAATATCAACAATTTTACATACACAGCCGAAGCTCTACACCGTAGTTACAAAGCTTGTTGTCTTCTTGTGAAAAACAGCCAAATGCCAAGATGCAGGAACAGGATCTGCTGTGTGTTGTCCATTGTTTTTTTTTTATGGGGCCATTCTCATGTTGCTTCTAAACATGTGGAAAATACAACTCGCACTACTTCCTTTCTCTATTTGTGCGCACTTGCCACGTGTCTTGAAACATTAAACTCGAGTGCTCAAAAGACGTGACATGTGAATGGCCCTTGTGGCTTACTTCACTACACCTACCAAGTAAGGGTACTGTGGACAGTGGAAATGCAAGCCTTATCAGGATGAACCTTGTTGAATTGTATTTTTAGGAATTTGTCCTGTTAAGTATATCTGGCCTAAAGTATCACTTTAGCAGCTCTATACAAGCAAAACATGGAGGAAAATGATCCAAATCTCTTCATCTTCATCTTTGTCCTGTTTATCCAGTGGCATAGTAATTGCAGTGACCTCCATGTTAAAGGGATATTGCACCCAAAAATGGTTATTTTAACTAGTTACGCTCCCTCCCTAAGCAGTTTCAGACATTTACAAGATTCTTTATTTTGTCGAATTCAAAAGAAGATATTTTGGTCCCACTTTATATTAAGTGGCCTTAACTATTATGTACTTACACCAAAATTAATAATTCGTTACAATGTACCTATTATGTAAATACATATTTTTACATTGTACTTATGCTTGATTAATCCCTTACACCTTAACCCACCCTTAAACCTATCGATACCACCAAACTTGTCCTTAACCCTACCCCTATCCCAACTCAAGAGCATCACAAGTGTTTTCAAATACATTATGAACACAGTAAGTAGATTGTATTTATTTTTTGATGCAAGTACATAGTAGTTACGGCCACTTAATATAAAGTGGGACTGATATTTTTAAGAATGCTGAAAACCTTTAACCATTGACTTCCATATATGACAAAACAATACCATGGAAGTCTATGGTTACAGCTTTCCAACATTATTCAAATTATCTTCTTTTGTGCTTAAGTATAAGGTGAGTAAATCATAACAGAATTTTCATTCTCATATATTTGGGTGAGCTATCCCTTTAATATCTGTTTAATAGTGTACCGCATGTCATTTTATTTTACCTTTGCCCAAGTTGGTCAGTTTGCGACTGATCAGAAGTGACAGTTGAATCTGATATTGGCCCTATAGAAATAAACAATTCAATGAAGTAAACGGCCAAGCAAAAAAAAAAAAAAGAAAGAAATTGAGCAGTGTGGGGGTGCCACTGTGGCGTAGTGGGTAGCACGTTCACCTCACAGCAAGAAGGTCGCTGGTTCGAGCCCCGGCTGGGTCGTTTGGCATTTCTGTGTGGAGTTTGCATGTTCTCCCCGTGGTTGCGTGGGTTTCCACCGGGTGCTCCGGTCTCCCCAACAAGTCTAAAGACATGTGCTATAGGTGAATTGGGTAGGCTAAATTGTCCATAGTGTATGAGTGTGTATGGATGATTCCCAGAGATGGGTTGCAGCTGAAAGGGCAACCGCTGCGTAAAACAAATGCTGCATAAGTTGGTGGTTCATTCCGCTGTTGCGACCCCAGATTAATAAAGAGTCTAAGCTGAAAAGAAAATGAATGATTGAATGAATGAAGTGTGAGCAGTGTAAATATAGCCTTAGTGGGGAACTGAAATCATAGTCAAACAAACAAATCACAATGCATCTGCCTATGCAGCTGAAGCAGTTAAATTGACAATTTAGCATCCCATTCAAATCACCTTGAGCACTAATTAGCATAATTATATTATTCAGACCATGCAAGCTATGTACACAAATGTGACTTTTGGTCATACGTGATGACCCTGGGAAGACTGTTTATCAAAACACGAGTTCAAAGAAACGAGCATCAAGACCCAGAAGAGTCCAGCATGTCTGTCCATTGAGATGTGTGTGTGGGTTTTTCAGCCCACAGATAATGCCTGGCACCATATATTCAAATAACAACGCCTATTCTTTTATTTATCCGGTGCGTTATTTACTTTTCAACAATGCATTTGCTTTGCCCGAGGTAACAAAGGCAGCACTTTTTTTTTATCATAAGAGACTCATACATTTATTTCTGTTTGGTTTGAGCCTCTCGGCCCTCTTATCACAAGAACCCACCGCACACCCACTCCCTCCACGCTCCCATTATGATGACTGAATCTGAGTTTGGAGGGCTTTTGCTTGTTTGTTTAGTTGTTCTCTTTTCTTTTTTTCATCCTGTTGTTCAGTAAAGGCCAATTTGAATTTTTTTGCGTCGTTCTGCCAGAGAGTCAAGTTGGTGTAAAGTAGATCATACAGATTTGTGGGAGTCTCTATTATCTTCTAAACTGCAGCAGGGGGTTTCTAACTTTTAGTGTCAAGTACCCTCGAAAATCAAGGACCCCTTTCCTAAAATACATATTCATTCATGTAAAAAAGGCACACAAAAAAACTTGCTTAGGGCTTGACATAAACAGCTTCTGCTCACCACAGACTTTGGGTAGTGATTATCCAAAGTTTCAGTTTGTTTGTGTATGCTAAAATGTACTTAAACTGCTTTCCAGTACATTATAAGTGGTAAAAAATCCATCTTTCTGCTGCAAAGTGAACAGAAGCAGCTGTCGCATAAACAAAAGTCATCATGTTCACAATCGGTCATGCTCTTTCAGATTCAAAGCATTTTGTTGCTGACTATCAATGTTATGGCCAGTCTTTAAGAAAAACAACATGACTAACTTAGTCTGGTTTATGCAACTGACTCCTGAAGTGGCATTTAGATGTTTTTATACATCTAAATTACAACTGTGCTGTAAAATGCAATAATAATATATTGGAAGACCACAAACTGGATTAAGACTTATGTTAGGGCTTGGTTAAGAGAGATCATTCCTTAGTCTGATGTTTTATTAAGTTGCTTGTCTGGTCAGATGCCAAATTTGTATTAAAAAAATAGTTTGTTTTACTTTTTGTATAATGCAGAGATGCCCAAAGTAGGGCCCGCGGGCCAAAGTTGGCCCACTGGAACCTTTGATTTGGCCCACCATCTCATCTGAGAATGATGAAGAGGGTTGGGGCGAATGCTTTTAACAGAGTTCGTCATTGCTAATTTAAAGTAAACTTTGTTTGTTTGTTTGTTTGTTTTATTGCCGAGCTACAAAAAAGCAAACTGAAATTATATATGTTTTAATTAAATGTAAATGAATCTTAGTTGGGCGCCACGGTGGCATAGTGAGTAGCAAGTTCGCCTCACAGCAAGAAGGTCACAGGTTCGAGTCTCGGCTGGGTCAGTTGGCATTTCTGTGTGGAGTTTGCATGTTCTAACCGTGGTTGCGTGGGTTTCCTCCAGGTGCTCCGGTTTTCCCCACAAGTCTAAAGACATGTGGTATAGGTGAATTGAGTAGGCTAAATTGTCCATAGTGCATGTGTGTGAATGGGTGTGTATAGATGTTTCCCAGAGATGGGTTGCAGCTGAAAGGGCATCCGCTGTGTAAAACAAATGCTGGATAAGTTGGCGGTTCATTCCGCTTTTGCGACCCCAGATTAATAAAGGAACTAAGACAAAAAAAAAAATGAATGAATGAATGAATCTGAGTTTGTAAAACATAAATACTGTCAAATAGAGGACTATGCAGAAGACATCAGTGAGCAAATCAGGACAAAAACTAATGTAACTCTATAATGTTATAAATGAGATTGTTTTGGTTTTGACTGTAATAAGTTCATTATAAAATGTATAAAATGTTATGCTGTATTAGTTAATATAAAGCAATGTTTTCTAGTTATTTTTAAACATTATTAAATAAATAAGGAAATGACCCATGGTAGCTATATTTACCTTTGGCCCACTAGCCTCAGTAAAGTTTGGTTTTTGGCCCTTCATAAGAAAAATATTGGGCACCCCTGGTCTAATGTATTTATCTTTTTTTTATCTATTGAAGCTAAATGAAAATAAGGAATGTTTGCTTGGAGGTAGTGGAACATTAAACTTATTTTTTAGACAACATATTTTATTTAAACAGCAAAATTATAAGTCCAAGGCACTCGGGAAAAAAAGTGACAAAACATATTTTACAAGCCTTTATTAACAAAGCTTTTCTATTAGAATGTTTTATGTATACATATTTTTTTGTGGTTTCATTTTCTATACACATTCATGTTGTGCTTTTTCAGAAATATGTTGTATAATGTTATTTTTTTTTCTCTCTTTCTTTTTCATTATTGAATTAATAATGTTTACTGAGTTGTGTTTGTGTTCAGTATATTATTTCAGTATTGTTTATATATTCTATTGAGTCATTTGACCATTTAATTGTTTAAACAAACTCCAGACACACGTTAACTATGTTACCCTAATGAAGTGTTTGTGAAACGCATAGGTGCAGTTCTGATGAAATAGCCATGTTAATAAATGCTTTTTAAATATATATTTTCACTTTTTTTGAGTACCTTAAACTTATAATTTTTCTGTTTATCTTTATGTATCCCTTACCCAAAAGGCACCGACACATTAGTTACTTTTTGTTTGATTTTAGATTTTTAACATACATTTATTTATTTTAAGCAACAAATTGGTCTTAGCTTTATGGTTTTTAGTTGTGTTTAACTATACTAACTAATGTATTATAATAAATATGAATAGTTCATGAATTCACTTAAAGAACAATCGTATTAGATTCTTTTTAATGAAATAGTTCATCGAATTAAAGCGCCTTGTTTGTTACTTAACACATTGTTAATATGTTTGTACACTGTAAAAAAATGCGGGACTTCCACACAACCGATTTGTGTTGAGACAACATGAAGGAATTAAGTTAACTTATTAGTTATTCCAAATTAAAGTGGATTGAACAGAAAACAATTAAGTTGTCTTCCCAAAAAACTCAAGAATTGTGTTGTTTCAGCTCATTTTAAATAAGTAGTTTGAACAAACAGCTAACGTCATTTTATGAGTGTACATTGTAAAAAAAAATAAAGTAAAAACGCTGGGTTCCACACAATTCCTGCATTTTGTTCCAACACAAATCGATTAAGTTAAAATAATTGTTTTTTTTTACAAATTCAAGTTGATTGAACATAAAACAATTAAGTTGTACCAAAAAAAACTCAGGAATTGAGTTGATTTAGCTCATTTTAGACCTAAACTGCCTTTCGTTGCCTTGTACTTGTACATATGTAATGAAAATAAAGTTGAATCTAATCTAATCTAAAAAAATTTTTTAAATGAGTAGTGTATGTGATTCCTTGAGGATTTCCTTAAGATTGAAATAAAATTCAGATTTTTTTAATCTGCTTTTTGAGGCGCTACCATCAATATCAACTCAACATAAAACCAGAAAGCTTTAGCGTCTAAAAGTGAAAAGACATATCCTGAAAATCAGTTTCAGATCATGATATATTTCAATCGAAAAACGGCTTACAAAGCACACCAGTGACCCACCACTTGAGTGCATATTCATGTCGGAATTGTGTATTTCTATGCTGACACCTCTAGCCTATAGAACATCAATTTAACATGTGCATCATTGTATGGTGTTTCTAGGCAGAAAAGCGGAGTCCTCTGCTTCTCTCTGCTCTTCGGCCCACTATGTACGGAGCGAAGATGAGAGCGTCTGTCCGCATGACGCAGTACCTGGAGTCCTGGGGAGCTGCTAAACCTTTTGCTAACCTCCACCATCGAGACAGCATGACCAATGAGAACGGAATAATCAACACACGCGTGAGTCGCCCTCAGCAAACATGCAAAGAATACAAAGATTCTGATTTAGGACCAGACACTGCAGGCGAAAGCATTGTTTTTTCATGTTTTCAGATTTTGGCTTAAGTTGTTTATTTTTTTATTTAATAAAATACATATTACATGGATTTGTACATAATATGGGAGATTATA
>CAIGQQ010000001.1:16830616-16917217 GCA_903798035.1 Danio albolineatus
CATTATTATTAATTTTGTTTTGTTTTGTTTTTTCTTGTCATTATCATTTCTAATTATAAATTAATTGACAGATATTTGATAACACTTTAAAATTATGGTTCATTATTTAATGTTATTTAATGTCTTCACTAACATGAACAAACAATTAACAATTCATTTATGACAGTATTTATTCATTTCTGTTAACACTAGTAAACATTATTTAAGTATTAGTTCATGTTAGTTCTCTGTGCATTAACTAATTTTAACAAGCACAATTTTGGATTTTAACAATTAGTAAATGCTGATCTATGATTTAAAAATGCCTTACATGATTATTCATACTTAGTTCATGTTAGTAAATTCATTAATCAACATTTACTTTTGGATCATTATTCTGAAGCAGGGATCACCAATCTCTGTCCTGGAGGTCCAGTGTCCCTGCAGGGTTTAGCTCTAACTTGTCTCAAAACACCTGCCTGGATGTTTCAAGGCAGGGGTGTCCAAACTCGGTCCTGGAGGGCTGGTGTTCTGCAGATTTTGGCTCCAACTTGACTCAACACACCTCCAAGGATGTTTCTAGAAAGCCTAGTAAGAGCTTGATTAGATAGCTCAGGTGTGTCTGATTGGAGTTGGAACTAAACTTTACAGGACACTGGCCCTCCAGGACTGAGTGTGGACACCCCTGTTTCAAGTATACCTAGTGAGAGCTTGATTAGCTTGTTCAGGTGTGTTTGATTAGGGTTAGAGCTAAAATCTGCAGGACACCGGACCTCCTGGAACAAGTTTGATGACCCTTGTTCAAAAGTGTTAGCTGATATTCTAAATCTTTCAAAAAGCTTCTAAAAACCTTTGGTTCGAATGTGTCATAAAATTAAATAAGAATTTTGAATCTGTCTTCATTCAATGTTCATGTTTGTGTGCTAGTAGTTCATACAAATAAGGCATGTTTAATGAAGTAATGCTTAATTTGCATTTATTACAGGATGATAAAAATGTTAATGCCAAAATAGTTTACAATTCTTAATGAGAAAATCGACAAGGGAAGTACACTGATAACTATTAACTATTATGAAGTATTTTTAATTTTTACATAATCACCTGCAGTCTTGCTTTAAGTGATGATTGCACCCTTCAAATTGCTTATAAACTTAAAGCACTGTTTAAATTGTATTCATCTCATTTGTTTTCTTACAGGATGTTCCATTAGGGCAGTACAGCTTTCAGCAAAGGTCCGAAAGGTCTGTTTTTTTCTTTGTTTGTTTTTTTCCTAGTTTGTTGCTTTATGTGACAAAAAAATCAACAGTGAATAATTTTTCACGTTCCCTCTGACCTTATCTGCATTTCTAAGGTTCCTTTTTTTTCTCTTCCACCCCTTTTCAGAACAAAATCTCAGAAGAAGAGATTTGAAGAGGAGTTGAATGAAAGGATCATTCGCACTATTGATGGCATCAACTCACAGAAGTGAGAATCCATAATGCATCTTATTCATGTATTCATGAATTCCTGACAAAATAGCAGTAGAAATAGCCAAATGATGACAAGGATCACATCTGACCCCACAAAAAACTGGAAATAAATGTATAATATAAATACATTAAGTTAACAGTCATGGTCAAAATTATTGGCACCCTTGCAATTCTGTCAGAAAATGCAAACCTTCTCTTAGAAATTGTAATTTCTGAAACCAGTCGTTTTCTTACACCTCTCTATGGGAGTTTTTGACCACCTTTCTTTTACAAACTGCTCCAGGTCCTTCAGATTTGATGGTGTGCCTTCTGCTAACCACTGTTTTGAGATCTCTCCACAAGTGTTCAATGGGATTCAGATCTGGACATACAGTATTGCTGGCCATTTCAGAACTCTCAAGCACTTTGTTTGCTTTTTGAAGTGTGTTTTGGGTTATTGTCCTGCTGGAAGACCCATGACTTCTGGTGGAGATGCAGTTTTCTTAGACTAATCACTACATTCATTCGTTCACTCATTCATTTCATGCTTAGTCCCTTTATTAATCTGGGGGAACAACTTAATTATTAACCCTTCATATTAGGGAATGAACCGCCATCTTACCGCCAACTTATCCAGCATATGTTTTACGCAGCGGGTGCCCTTCCAGCTGCAACCCATCACTGGGAAACATCCATACACTCATTCACAAACATACACCATGAACAATTTAGCTTTACCACATGTCTTTTGACTTGTGGGGGAAACCGGAGTACCAGGAGGAAACCCACGCAAACACGGGGAGACCATGCAAACTCCACACAGAAATGCCAACTGATCCAGCTAAGGCTTGAACCAGTGACCTTCTTGCTGTCAGGCGATCTTGCCACTCGCTTGTGCCACCGTGACGCCTGACTGATCACTACATTGTGCCCCAAAATGTATCAGAATTCATGAAACCATACACAATTTTAAGGCATCCATGCCAGAAGCAACAACCCCAAAACATCTTTGAACCTCCTCCGAGTTTGACTGTAGGGACTGTGTATTTTTCTTTGAAGGCCTTATTTCTTTTTCTGTAAACAGTGCCATGATGTCTTTTTTCAAACAGCTCTACTTTCGTCTCATCTCCCAGAAGAATTGTGGTTTTGCCCATAAGTTTTGGGTAACTCCCGTCTTGCTTTTTTATGCCTTTGCCTCAGCAGTGGGGTCCTCCTGGGTCTCCTACAGTACCATGCCTTTTTGTTCAGATGGTGATGGATAGTGTGAGCTGACACAGTTGTACCCTGGGTCTGCAGATCAGCTTGAATTTGTTTGGAGGTTAATTGGGGTTGTTTATCCATAATTCGAACAATCCTTCATTGTGATTGTTCATTAATTTTTCTTTTCCGACCACGTCCAGAGAGGTTAGCTACAGTGCCATGGGCTGTTAACTTCTTTACAGCATACAGTGGACACAGAAACATTGGGATCTCTGGAGATGGAGTTGTAGCATTGAGATTGTCCATGTTTTTCCATAATCTTTCCTCTATTACACACAGACAGCTCTTGCAGTTCTATCTGTACTCTATGCTCGGTGTGAAACACAACGCAAAGGTTCAGTCAACTTTTGTCCATTTTAATTGGTTGCAAGTGTAATGTATATTACCCACACCTAGTACTTATACCAACATGGTCTTTTAAAAACCACACTTTTTAATATGCAGTGAAACCGTAACTATGAAACGCCAGCCAGGGTTAAGATTTTCTAAAACTCTGGGTACTGTGTACTGTAAGAGTTTGGACACTACAACCTTGTCATGATGTCAATGTGTGCACTGTTTTCTCCTTTTTGATTGGCCAACATGGCTGGATTCACACCAAACCGGGAAAATCAAACACATTGCGTAAACACATTGGGTATTCTGTGTTGTCCGCATCGCAGGGTGGAAATCTTCGTCTGTTCTTACGTTTGCATTGACTTGTATGCAGTTTACCTGCAAAAATGCTTAATTCCGTCTGGTGTGAACCCTGCATAAATATCTTAGCCTGTTGGTTCAGCATGCCCTTAACATGCATAACTGTGTTTGGCATTTTCTTGTGCACTGAGATTTGTTTTAAAACTCCACCTCTAAAAATACCCATGAAAATAATTTTTTTCTTACAATTTTCTCAAGGTGGCAGTAATCTTGCCCAGTTCACTTTCGAGTTCTGTGCGAAATTTTATCAGTCTGTACTGTGAGTTGTTTATTTGCATACTAAGACAATAAGCATGCGAATACCAAACCATTTACAATTGCAACCATTTTCTGAGAGAAGTGTTGCATTTTCTGGTAGAATTACAAGGATGCTAATATTTTTGGCCATGAATATATGAACAAATAAATGCATTATTTAAACCAATACATATCATTAATCTGCAAATCTGATTAGTTGACAAATGTTTGTGCAAATTACAAAAAGGTGTGCAATTATTATGTGACAAACAGCTATAGTAGTTCCAAGCAGGTCTTGGCCATGTAAACAGTGAGCCCAATGTGAAAAAGTAAGGTAAATTACTCACACTGAACGAAATAACTGATTGGCTACAGATCATTTTGCCTGTACTCAAGTTGGTGCTACACTAAAAAAAATATTCAAAGAGTATTCCTTGGATTTACTCTTTTTTTTTGTTTTACATTAAGTGGTTGTAAATAATTTATTTGGGCTGAAGTTAAACAAACAAACTAAGTTGAACATTATTAAGTTTAATTTGTTTGGTTAAATTCAACACAAATAAATTGTTTGCAACAGTTTAGCAGACATCATTTTTTTCAGTGTAACCACAATAGTACATGCTTACTGTGTTTGCTGCCTACTATGACGGTTATCCTGATCCTCTGGTTTTAATTTCTCTATATTCTCTTTTATTTTTCCCATTTACAATGTTTCCATTCAGTAAAATAGAAGAAAGATCTAAAATCCTTAAAGAAAGAACAAAAATCCTTGCTTTATCATGCCACAATGTTTCACCTAGTGCAGGGGTGTCCAAACTCAGTCCTGGAGGGTCGATGTCCTGCACATTTTAGCTCAAACTTGCCTCAAAACACCTGCAAGGATGTTTCTAAAAAGCCTATTAAAGCCGCGGTCTATACTTTTCATCCCATAGACTTACTCTCATACGCATACAAATTCGACAAACTGGAGCCCAAGCAACAAGTTTCACAGTTCATTGCATTGCAAAGTTCATTGCATTGCAAAGTTCAAGCTTGGCGAACTCTGACCTGTGAAGTTGCATCATGTGACTGTGAGACCATGTTACTGAGAGATCAAAACATGACCTCTCTCTACAGAAATTTAAAATATGGGCCAATCGTTGCTTTTTTCATGTTTAATCATCTTGTTTAATCCCACTCCTTTTCACAATGCCGTACGACAGAATTCTGCATGGTCAAACTCTAGTGTGACTCCAGCATTAGAGCTTGATTACCTAGCCCAGGTGTGTCTTATTGGGGTTGGATCTAAACTTTGCAGGACACCGGCCCTCAAGGACTGAGTTTGGACACCCCTTGCCTAGTGTGTACTGTATATCACATATTAAAATGACATTTTGGAATAAGCCTGCAGGCTTGAGATCGGATGCAGATGAAACAAATCCAACACACAAGACCATTTTTAGGACAGAAACCTGATAAATGTCTTGACATTAATCATCTGAGCGGTTTCTAACCATAAGATATGCATAATCATAGCAGATCTTTGAGTTACTAGAAAATATTGCACACCCAAAGTGCAGAACACATATTTATTAAATCATTCCCTCCATCACTGCCACCAAACACGCTATTATGAATGTGATTTATCATGTCAGTGACCATTTACCTGTCATCAGTATCATAAATTATGCTTTCTTTCTACCAGACAGTGGCTGAAATCAGAGGATATTCAGAGGATATCTCTGTTCTTTCATAACAAGACACTTGAAAAAGAGGTACGTTTCACCTTGAGATGTGTCATTGAACAGCAGCAGCCTCAACTGTAAAGACTCAGACACTAAAGAATACTGAAGCTATATGATTTTTTCTTCCTTCTCTTTCTTCTAACAGTACAGAGCCACGACTCTGCCGGCCTTCAAGTACTACGTCACCTGTGCTTGTCTCATTTTCTTCTGCATTTTCATAGTGCAGGTTTTAGTCTTGCCAAAGTAAGTACCATCTCTTTGCCTTTGTCTTATATTGCACAATTATGCACACAGCCGTCGTCTCTGGCAGCACTTAGACCCGGTGACGCATAATAATATTACAACATCTACACAATGCAGAGAAAATGAGTGCAGCCGTAAAGAACGGGATGATGGGAACATCAATGGCTGCCTGAAAAAGACAGACAGTTATAGATTTTTTTTAAAAAATCAGAGGCCAATCTGGTTTGGAAATGATGTCTCCTTTTGTATGAAGACAGACAGAAAAATCTATTCAAGACGTCAGTCTAATTTACAGCTCATGTTGACCGAGAACACATTCACAAGAGCTGAGGCCACAACACTTTTCTCAAGCAGTATTCTCACTTGCTGACATTGATTTTATGCCACATTTATGTTGAGATATGGGACCGAATAGACTAGAGCTGTATTGAGAGAGACACCGAATTAGTGATTGCTGCTTTGGTTTATTTAAATGTCTAAACTTCAGCATCGGATTTTTTCCTACAAGGTTTGTGTTATGGATGTGCATGTTACCTCAAATTATATGTATAATATTGCAATTTGGAAGTATATCAGCACTGCTGGGAGGCATGCGTTGGCTTGAGGCTGCAAGCAGAGTTCCTTAGTGTGCCAGTAGTGCCGATATACAGCTATATTGCAGTGCTAAGAGTGTGATATTGCGTTTATACCACAGTTCGACATCATAATTATATATTTTAAAAAGAAAATCAAACACTGAGAGTCTCAAAAACCCTTTTGTACGAGGAACTACTTTCTTCCATCATTACTTCACATCTGCAGCTGGTCATCAGAACACCAGAAACAGTAGACCCTTTTCACATTTCCGAGCTGCTCATTAGCAGAAGTTATGTAGTTGGGTAAACTTAGAAGGCAATGAATGGGAGAGTACAACAAATATTTTTTTTACAACTTTGTTTGCTGAAATAATAAAAGAAAAACTCCATGATGGTGTTATCAAGACTTTCAGAAAAGGTTTTTTTAAAAATCGAGAATAATATCAAATTCATTCTCAGCCCCATAGACACAGCATTATAAACTCCTCTCATAAGCAGTAATTCGTTTTTGTTGTTTTGTTCATAAATGCATATAAATGTTCAGATGTTTCTTAAAAAATCTAAAAATTAAAAACTTTCAAGGATTTAAGATTATGATGAAAAGGTCTTGTGAAAAAGGTCCGTTGCTACTTCACAAACGTCACTCTAGAACTAGTATTTGAATGATTCTTTTGCATAGAGTATTGTAATGTCTAAGTAATAACAAAACAGGTGATTTTGCTCACGTTTTAATATTATACAGCTGAACACCATGAAATGTCATCAGTCTACAGAGATTTCCCAGTATTTTTCTGCTGCAACCGCATATTCATAAAAATAAACCCTAAAAAAGCCAAAGCAAAGCAAACACGATTAGATTACTGTAGAATAAATACAGCAATAAAAAAATATAAAAGAGAGCGGTCGAATGTCACTTGTTCTTGAATGATTTGTTCAGCTGTAGTTTGCTTTTTAAACCTTTTCTCCTCCTAAGTACTTATTATACTCTATGGTCTATGACACCATCTTGTAGTGGAAGAATGTAAATGTCAGTCGTCAATTTCTTTGCTCTTTTCTCAATATGACAGGGCGATAGCTGCCAACGAGATGAAAGTTACATACCAAATTATGCAAACATATCAATATCTTTACTGCATAGTTGCATTCTCCCCTAAAATTGTCTCGAAAGTACATTATGCTGTCCAGCGGCTGCAGTATTTGTCAAACTGTAGTGAGTTTAGTCTTCTGCTTGGCACTCAATGTAATACACAAGGGTGAAGGGTAGAACAGTGCTAATACTGGTCATATATCGCATGACTATCACCCAATCAGAACCTGACAGAACTGTTGTAATAGAAGTTACTGAAATGGTTCAATAAAATTACCACATCTAAAGTTTAAACAACATTCACAATAAAAATAAATCTGAACATTTACTATTGACTTGTTAAAACTAAAACCTTCATCTATTTAAATTTCATTGCATTGAATTCTGTCAATTATGCCAACACTCTGTTAACATTGGCTCAATCAACATTAGGTTTAAAATATATGAGGTATCAGTCACCTAGAAATGATTCTAATTGACCACCTAAAACATCTAATTGATGGCAAAAAACACACTATGGCAACTTATAAGCCATGCACCAACCGACTGTAGTATTGGAGCATCAAAAGTATAAAAATGCAGGTTTTTTAAACACAGATTTAAGTAAAATATGGACAAACCAATGGGTTAAAATTTGTTAGGTGTAATTTTAATCCAGCTGTATTCCATTGCTTGAGATTTTGGCATATTTTACCAAAAGTTTTTCAGACAAACACTACAACAACAAAAAGTTATTCGACTTGCTGAGAAGTAGTTTGTATCTCAAGTGTGTGTGTAGTCAATGCTTTTGGAGAATGACTGATGATTTTGTCTCTGTCAGAACCACCGTCCTTGAAGTATCGTTTGGAATGGCCTTCCTGGTGCTCGCCTTGATCCTCTGCGTTTGTTTTGCTGGTCATATACTGGTAAGTGCAGCTCGCACTTTTAGAAATGCAAATTAGTAGCTTTTCCGAGAATGATTGAAGCAGATTGGCTTTTCTCTTTCGTTCTATTCAGTTGCAGACATGTTAAATGTTTTGTTTTTTTTTTCATTTTCCATCAAGGAAATAAGTGTGTACTGAAATGTCATTTAATAAGTCAAGGTTCTCGTATAGTTGAGACCCTCATCCTGTTAGAGAAAATGCCATACAGAGTGGAAAAAAACACCATATCAAAACAAGATTGAAATTTCCTTGTTTTAGCCTGAGGGAAACCGTTATTTTTCTGCTCTTAGACAGGGCTGTCTATAATCAAATTACGAGCTACTTTGGACTTGTGGAACATAAATGGCTTAAGTAAATGTCACCTGTATGTCTCTCCATTTTCTTTCCCCTGCTCTTTCTTTCTTCGTATATTATGAAAGCTTACAGCAAAATGGCTTTTTCAATATTCAAAGGCCTGTACGCTCACTCCTGGGAAATCTGTCAAGAGCTTGCTCTGGTCATATTCCATCACAAAATCAAAAGAAAGTAATGAGGAGTTGTTTTCCTAAAAAAAAATAAGTATTTTTAGGACCATTAGGGGTTTGACACATGCAAGTAAGGGAAGAAGAGCTGAGGTTTCCACTATACTGGATCACATTTACTTTATTTACAAAAACAAAGACTGTAATTGGGAAGCCAAGAATTAACATAACAGCTACACACACATGCAGTGCTGGTTACTTTAAAAATTGTTATTAATACTAATTGCCTCATTAAAATTGTATGTAAATTACTTTTATGAAAAGTTATTTAATTATGTTTTATGTTGCATGTGTATAGTTTTGGCTATAGTCAAAAGTACATTGTTTGGGTCAAAATTATATTTTTATGCCAAAAATCAGTTGAATATTACATAAAATCATGTTCTGTGAAGATATTTTGTAAATCTACTGTAAATATATCATAACTCAATTTTTGAGTAGTATTGATGCCCAGCAGACACAACGTCATAAGGCATTAATATTAGGTTAGATTTAGGTCGCCAGCGTCTAAGGACTAAGTTATTTTGACATCCAACAACGACATGAAATGACGTCGATATTTTGTTGATCTTAGGTTGTGTTGGAAAGTGGCCAAATTCTAACATCGAGCCAAGATTTTAAACCAACGTCATATTGATGTCCAATACTGACATTTATTCGTCAGGTTTGGCAACCAAAATCCAACATCTGATAGACATCATATTGTAACGTTCACACATTGTCAAGCTGTAACATTATTAGACGTTAATATTTTGTTGTTTTTAGGTTGCGTCGGAAAGCAACCAAAATGCAACGTCTGTCCGACAATGGACATTGACGTCAGGCTGATGTTTGCTTCTGACATCAACCCAATTTTCCTTTCCAAACAAAATGCAGCGTCCCAAGACATTAGGGTACAACGTCAATCTGACATCATGTAGACGTCCTGTGCCTGCTGCATTGCTATGAATTTAAATATTTATTATATTTATCAATAATTAGATTTTTTTAAAACCCTCAGATTCCAGATTTAAAAAACTGTTGTATCTCAAACTAATTTTGTCCTGTTCTATCAAAACATACACTGATGGAAAGCTTTATTCAGCTTGTAGATTATGTTACATTATGTTTGTTTGTTTTTTAAAGGGCACTCAAGACTGCTTTTGTAGTCTACAGTCACAAATAAGGAATTTAATTACTCAATACTACTCAGTATTGCCTTTAGCACCATTGATTTATATATACCAGAATAATCCTGTAAAAAAGAAAAATGAAACATTATTTGTATCAAAACATGGAACATTTCAAATGAGGACATATTTCACAATCACACAAATATATTGTTAATGGCTAATTTCTTTTCAGTTTATTGATTCTTAAGCATGTGCAGTCATCTTGATAAATGATGAAGCTTATTAAAAAGCTTTCAGTTGGATCATGTTTCAGTATTAGCTTCCAAAAAGATATATTACAAACAAACCAACAAAATAGTTTTAAATTGTAATTACAATATTAAATGTTCTGTTTAGGGCTGTGCAATATGGACAAAATAATCATATTGCGATTTTTTTATTTTTAATTTATTTAATTTATTTTTTTTAACAAATATTGCGATTGCGATTTTGGCAACTGTTTTTGCTTTTCCAAACAAGCTACATACATGCATTCTAAATGTATTCCGTGCACAAGAAGAGCATAACAAAACATTTTACAATGAAAAACCACAGTATTAAGTTTAAACAAAACTGTAGTAAAATTGTCTTTAAAACAGACAACATAAAATAAATGAAGATTAACTAACCTCACCTCTAGTTAAAAACATACTGTACACTGTAGTACTAACTGCTTGATAAACAAAACTGTATTAAACTGTCTTAAAAACAGACAACATGGAAAAATAAAGATGAACTAACCTCAGTTCCAGTCAGAACAATAAATAAAAACGTAAATCAAAACCACCTATTCGGTTCTCCCTTAAGCTCTGATTGGTTAACATTTTTCTCCCACTCAGCTTAGCTGTAATTGCTCGCTGTTCTGTGTCAGCTCTGATTGGTATTAAAACATATTAAAATCATGTGCACAAGAACGTGAACAAAAATCTAAATAAATTAATTGATAGAATTGCAGCCCTTATGTGATTTAGAAATTGCATGTGCTTAAATTACAAATTTTTTTTTTGGCGATTGCGATTAATTGCACAGCCCTAATTCTGTTGTATTTTTGTTTAAATAAATGTTGCTTTGTTAAACTTTGGAGAATTCTTTCTAGTGCAACAATAGTTCGTATAGACCCCAAACTTTTTAACTTTAAATTACAGACCATTTTAGTTCAGTATTTCTTACTGTACACTCTCAGAGAAAACGGTACATGATGGTACAAATAATGTTCCTTGAGGAACAGTTTTGTACCTTCGTAAAAATTGTACCTCTTATGATACTATCCTGTTCCTTTTATGGTACAACTGAAATGAAGGTACACAGTTGTTCTCATATAAAAGGTACAAAAGTGTTGAACAACTCCTTCTTTATTACAGTATCTATGAAAATAAATATGACTGAAGAAGGCAAACTGATTTTTATGAATAACTTCCATATTAAAACAAGAATCATCATTTAAAAGTATATGTTTAAAGACACTTATAAACATAAATTTTTAGCTCTATAATACAAAAATACAAAACAACTGGTAAAACATAAAACTATAGGTATTGTAAACCAAACATTGAAGGCATTTTAATAAATGTTTGGTAAGCATTTTGACACTGTTAAGGTACAAAGTGTCTTGTCACTGTGGTGGTATACCTTTCACAAAGTATACAATATTGTATCTGCAGGTTTTTAAATTGGTAAAATGGTAAAAATCATGACCTTAAAAGGTACAAATTAGTTTCTTTTCTTAAGGTACAATTCTGTCCCATAAAAAGGTACTGCCCCAGTGACAAGGGTTTGTACCTTCTTTGGTACAACATTGTACCATTTTTTCTGAGAGTGTATTAAAGTTATGATAATAACTTTGTGAAAACTAAGATTATAATCATTAGAATTCGGGTCATGCTGAAAAAAATGTCAGAATTCTAATACTATTATTGGTTTTAAAAACTAAAATTAAATTGAAAACAGTACTTAAATAATTATCTTTGGAGAAGGATGGCATGAGACTAATATTGTAAACTGAATGGAATTCCAACTATAATCAAAGTAACCTGTTTTTCTATGTATTGAGGCATCAAAGGTATATTTTTAGAAGGCTTGAGGGGTTTGCATGCCATTAACCCACCAGTGTGACTTGATTTGTCCCCAGTTTGTTAATTAGCCAAGCTGTTTCACGTCACGCTAACCCAAAAACACATTTTTTGATTTTTGTGTCAAAAGGAAAGCAGCTTGAGTGGTGACCATTTTTACTGGGTTATTTTTGATCTATTTTTTCTACTGTACAGCAGCAAGCTCAAGTCCCTGTGGACTTTGGGGGTGTTGGGTATGGAGGCCAATTTTGTAAAGCTCATTTTTTTGTGTTTCTTTTTATGAAAGGCTCTCTTCAGTTTTCACAGAAACTGTTTAGTGTCTAGAGTACTATGGAATTTATTTAAGAGTCTTTCTCAGTTTTGTCTCCTATTTATCTGATGTGAGAGTTCAAACATCTCGAGTTCAGCCCACATATTTACAAATACAAAAGAGAGACTAAGGTTATCCAATAGAAGTGCTATGTTTAAATATCAAAAGCCATTTTTTGAATAGATGATGCAATGAACACATGATTGACTGGTGAGTGGGTTTTGTCGTTTATTTGTGTAGCGCCTCTACCTCTATTTCTTTTAGTATTGAAGTGTTCTTGCACACGGTCTAGGTTAAGTGTTTTGTAAAGTGCTGTTACATTGCAGTTCCACTAATACTCTTCCTGACAATGTAGAATACACTGAGTCATGAAGGGTTATAGACATTATTTGAGTACTTCAATCAGATGTACGAGGTGAGTTTTACAAACAAATCTCAATTCCTTCAAGGCCATGAAGTCTTTCAGATAAAAGCATGTAGAGGCAGTGGTTTGCCCTTTCTGCGTTTGATTTTAGATTCAACTGAAGGCATGGTTTACAGAAAAAAAACTGATAATTCTGTCATGAACATTAAATTATTATTATTATTATTATTGAACATTATTATAAATTATTATTGAACATTAAAACATTAATTTATTATGCTATTTACTTTGTGTTAAAGCAATAATTCACTAAAAAAATTAAACTGTACATATTTACTCAAGTGGTTGCAAACCTTTATGAGTGTCTTAATTCTAAACAAAAAGAGGATATTTTGAAGAAAGCAAAGCCGGACACCTTTAATCACTGACAACAATAGTAGGAAAAACAAATATTTGAATAAAAGAAGTCAATGTTTACCAGTTTTCAGCTTTCTTCAAAATATCTGCTTATGTCTACAACAGAAAAAAGAAGCTCAAAGCTGCTTAGAACAAGTGAAGGATAAATGATGACAGGATTGACTGGATGAGGCAGGATTCAGGATACATTTTCACTCATCTCATTTCCTTTGAACTTTTGAACAATTCACTATTGAGTGTTGAGGCTCCTTGTCACTTGTTTGTTTTTTCTCTTGGGCCTATATGTATATTGGTATTTCACTTTAAGTGAGCATTTATTTTAATACTGTGTATGGAATCCTCTTCAAGATCATGGGGATGATATAATTAATGTTCTCACTTGCCCAGGTGGTTGCTGGAGTTATTTTTCTATTAGCCTTCAATGCAGCATTTTTGTAAAAGCAAAATATGGCATGTGATTTTAGTGCTAAGCCAGTCAGCAAGGTTGCCAAGGCAAACATACTCATACCTGTCAACATTGGGATGTAAAAATAAGGGATTCTCCCCCCCACCCCAAATTTATTATTATTTTTTTAATTAAAAAAAATCCCCATATCATCAAATATGTCCTTTTGGAGCTGTTTCAAAGTAAATAAACAGTTAAACGGTCAGTAATAATTTTTAATATTATTATTTACAAAAGAAAATTTAATAGTATACGTTAGCAAATAGTTTAGCTTATTAAAATTTGCTGTTATAAAGAAATAGGATCAAGTTATCAAATCTTATTAATCTTTTCCTCACTGAATAATTCACACATTATGAATAAAGAGCAGTGAATGAATCTCATTTATTTAGATTTTTTGTTTGATTACATTAAATAACAGAGGTGTCTCTGTTATAAATAACAGAAGTTTACATATATCGTTATAATGAAAGCATTCGATTGCTTTCCTAACGTTTTATGCTCATTTAGGTCAAAATTAGTTGTGTTTGAAAAAAACCACATCAAGATCGACATCTTTAGATGTTATTATTATTGATTATGTGTATATGTCTGTTCAAACACAAACACAAAACCCAGTATCCACTTTCACTCTGCTTCTAATCGAGTGTACAGAATCCGTTTGGGAAAGTGTCTGTTTATCACTACGGACGTGTCAGCTGAAAGTCACGCACCGCTTTATGGCTGTTTTAAGGATTGTATAGGAGGAGCGACGGCACCTGTAATGAAAATAAAAGGGAATCCCGCCGTTTTTATGTTTATTTCAGAGTGTTTCACGCCTAAATAAAAAGTAAGCACAGACAGATTCCAACAGATTTAAGAGCAAGGGCGGCCCCTAGTGGTTCGGCGATATGGGTTGCAACTAGGGAGGATCGGCTCTTTAATGTTTATTGACACACGTCGGAGAACGACTAAAAATACGGGAGAAATATGGGAAAATAACTTTACGGGATGATAGTGGGATAGAACTGTAAAATACGGGAGAATCCCGGGAAATACGGGAGGGTTGACAGGTATGCATACTCATAAAAGTCACTAACGCTAGGCCATTTGGCAAGGTAGCCCAGGCACACATAGTGAAATACACTTGACTTAAGGCATTCGGCAAGGTAGCCCAGGCACATATAGTCAAGCAGACTAGAATTAAGCCATTCGGCAAGGTAGCCCAGGCACATATAGTCAAGCAAGCTAAGCTATACTAAGCTATAAACAGAGATGGGTACAAATAACATCAAAAAATAATTTTGATACAAATTACATACACTCATAAATATTTACCATAATTTGTTTGTTTGTTCAAATGGTTTGTTCATGCTAAAATTAGGAAATATACTGAACTATGTATATTAGACTTTGTAAATTCCAAATTGAACTTTGTTAATAGAAAAAAAAGCCAACATTAGCTACCATGCTAACAACACCCATTGACTAGTGAGAAAATGTGCAATTTGTAGAGACGTTTTTGCCATGTGCTAGATCAGAGGTGCCCAAAGCAGGGCCCGCAGGCCAAAGTTGGCCCATGGATACCTTTGGTTTGGCCCACCATCCCATCTGGAAAGAGAGGGAGAATGAGGGGGAGGTGGTTGGGGCAAATGCCTTTGACAGAGATCCATAATTCCAAATTTAACATAATCTTTAGTTTTTTTGTTTAATTGAGGAGCTACAAAAATGATAGTTTCAATTAAATGTTGCAAAGGAATCAGACTTTAAAAATGTAAATACTGACAGATAGATAACAATGCACAAGACATTGGTGAGCCAATCAGGGCAAAGACAGGAACAGCTTGACTAGTGTATTTAGCATTGAACTCCATTGTGTTATAAATGGCATTGTTTACTGTATGTTTTTTCTATAATAAGTTCTTATAAAATGTCAAAAAATGATACTGCATCATTACTTAATATGTTTTAAAGCAACATTTTCTTGTTATATTTAAATATTAGCAAATAAATTGCCTATGACAAATTTAATGTAATACGGTTTGGTATATTTTACTTTGCCCCACATCCCTCAATCAACTTTGGTTTTTGGTCCCTTATAAGAAGTTTGGGCACCCCTGTGCTAGATTAACATTCAGTATTAACACTAATAATAACTTTCAATAAGCAATGTGTAATCAAATTGCCTTAAGATAAAGTATTAAAATATATGAGCTAAAAAAGCAGCTTCATATCTCGGTTGTGTCTTTTTTTTCTTTATTTGTTATTTGATTTGTTTGTCTGTTTATTTTTCCAGTTCAGTGTTGTTACATGATTTATTTGGATCTTGCCAAATGCTACTAAATATGTGGCAATCCATTTAAGCCTGGGGATCAAAGTTCTTATATTGTTTGAAAATAAAATGACATATTTAATTCAGTGTTTTAAAATAAAATAGTCTCTTAAAGTATTTAATAACAAATAAGATCTGATCATTTTTATACTCATATTATATACATTTCAAAATGAATTAAATGCATATTTTATAAACATTTGATCAAAATATTGTGCATCTCTTGCTTTAAACTTACTAACCAAAGACAATTTTGAGTATACAAAGGATGGGAAAAGTTAAGTCTCGGACAGCTAGTAAAATTGCTTTTGGGTCCAAGGGGAGTCTGTCTCTGTGGGGGATAAGATCCATATCAGCTGTGTCTCATGAGAGAAGTAGTCCTCATTTCAGTCAGTTGCATTTTTATGAAAATAATGGAAGTGAAATGAATAGAGAATGACATTTAATGTTGGCTTCAACTCAAAGCTGATATAGATGCCCTTTTTTATTGTTATATATTCACTCACTGTGAAGTTATGTTTATTAATGTGCCTCTGACTTGTGGGGCATAATCATAACCTTGAGCGTTTGAAATAGAGGCGGATATGCTAATGACGTTGGTGGGAGTTAAGTCTTGTTTTATTTTCACTTTTCTCTTGTTGCCGTAGCAATGGGGCAAAGCTGCTTCCTGCACAATGCCCAGGCTCCCCAGCTCCTCTAAAGTCATCACCAACAAGCCCTGGATACGACTCGCGCTCACCATGGCAACAACTGCACTTATCCTAGTCATGGCCGTATTCAACATGGTGAGCACCACTACTGTCTAATACCTGGTCTATCAGTTCGATTGGAATGCTTTTAAAATGCTTGATATAGAAATGACATTAAGTACATCGCCTATAATTCATTATTATTCATTACGACTATGCTCAGTCAGAGAAGTATCTCATGCTGGTTTTAGTTATGGTTAAGTCAATATTGTTAACAGCCTGCTGGCTTTGTGGCTCATAAATTCAGGAAACTCTCCAGAATAAAATACATGGCAGAGGGTGTTTCCCCAAGTAATACTACAAAAAGCATCACTGTTCAGTCAAAGCTCTGCTGTATGTTGCAATTTTGTGTGTTTAGAACACAAAGGGGCACCAAGTACTGAACATTTAATGATGTGAAACAGACATACTGTTAAACTTCAAAATTATTTGATGTATCATCCTGTGCCATGATACATTTACACTATTTTCATGCTAAGCATCGTGTCTACAGATAAAAGAATGGGACAAATGACAGAACCCTGGGGAATCCCTGAAGTAATTAATGTAACATTAGCATTGTTTACATTCAATTTTGTATGATACGTCAATCCATGTTTTAGTATAGTTACGCTCTAACCATGTGAAGCTTTTGTGTATTTGAAAAAGTAAAAGGGATCAAGAACTGAACCCTGAGGGATCCCTTGAGATATAAGCCCCTTTCACACGTACAGACCTTTCCGGATATTTACCGGTATTACTGTGTGAAAGGGGCTATAGATGTGACATTTACCCTCAGTATTATGACATATCTGCCTGTACGATTATTATTATTATTATAATTATCCAGAGATTTTGTCTGTATTTCAAGAGTTCACACTTAGCTGATGATTGATTATAAAGCGTATTTGGCATGCTGTCCCAGGAGAGAGCCCTGAGCTCAGAATATCCTTGAGCCCGGGGCTCCCTCCCATTTAAAGGGCAAGAGGGGAGTTTGAGCTCAGGTAAGTCTCGAGAACTCCCCCCGCTTGTGAACGTGCTGAGATATATCTGACTAGAGTTACCTTAAGATACTATTTAAAAAGTAGTCAATTTACTTATGTAGTATGTTTTTTGGACAGTGGGAGGAAACCGGAGAACCCGGGGAAAACACACGCGAACACGGGGAGAACATGCAAACTCCACAAAGAAATGTCAACTGGCTCGGGGAGAGGCCGAACCAGTGGCATTCTTGCGGTGAGGCAACAGTGTTAACCACTTGGCCACCATGCCGTCCTGTCAAAGAAGAGGAGGAGTTGGGGTGGAAGGGGGGATTCTTCAAGAAGAAGATGACCAGAGTGGGAAGCTCTGGTAATTTATAGTGTGTCAGGATTCGTCTGATTGGTGCAATATGCAGAGCTGATGTGGTACCAGCTGTGTTCGATCATAAGCACGTGATCCTCTCGAAATTAGTTTATAAATAAACCCCACATAAAACATAACAGAACCAAGTACTGAACCCTGTAGATTCTCTTACTTTCAGTATTATATGACGAATCTAACTTAAAGATTATACTTAAACTTGTATCATGCAAAGAGTGGGTAGATCAGGTGATTTAATATGCCAATAAGGACAGGGCATATAAAAATGGGCTACACTATATAAAAAAATATTCCTGATTTAAATATTTACGTCAAATCAAAATAACTTTTTTAGTCATCTCAACTTAAATCAGTCAAACTGGCTAAAAATATCGTGTTAAACTTTGTATAGCTAAAAAAAAATAGTTGAAACCTGACATATAATATATATATAATATATAAATTCAATATTTACAAATATATTACATGACACATTCATTTAGACTGTCGGTTGATCAATCAGGCAGCAGTTTTTGGCCGAGTTGGGGGGCTTTATGGATTCTGTGGTGATTCACACCACAAGCGGAGTAGAATTAGTGGCATCTGTGTGTATGATTTCATCATTGTGGCTAGCATCGCTGTACCAGCGCTCTCATCCAGTATGGATTAAATGATGTTATCCCTGAAATGAAGTGACTGGTTGTTCACGTGGCAGAGGAACACACAAGAAATGTGACTGAATTCTTGGGGTTTTCAAGTTGATGTTGTTTGGATTCACATACAGTAAGATTCAATATTAAGCAGATCAGCTGGGCTTGTTAAAACATTGATATTTTGGTGGCCAACAGAAACATTTGTGCATTTAATTGTGTTTTAAGTATTCACTGTGGTTCTATAGTAGACAAAATGCAATTAAAGTATTTACAAGTCCCATACACTACAGATCATCTTGCTTCAAACATACGAGTATCTTTTTAATTAAATCCTTCACCAACTGGACAGAAATATATTTCTAAAAGCGTCTTTTCTGCTCAAATTGGCAACAGGTCACCTTTTCTGCTTTTCCCATCTGCTTGCAGCCCATTGGTTTTCACTTAATTTTGCACTTGTGTAAAAAAACAAAGTGTTATAAACTTGTGTTGAAGCATATTTGTTACAAATGGCAACAGATGTGTACAGCTAAGAGTGATGGTGTCTTTCTGCTGTGATATTCTTAATTTTTTTCTCCATCTGTCTTGTTTTAAGTTTTTTTTAGGCGAAGACAGGATGGTAGCATCAACTTCACTTAATATTTCTAACAGCAGTATGGAAGGGCCATATGGTCAGATCACAAACTCTGCAAACAACAAGTTCTACTTGCCAGTAAGTTACAACTAACTTTATCACGTGCCTGTTTTTCCCACAAATCTTGGTATTTTGTTTCTCAGAAAGAAAAAAAAAAGTTTAACTCGAATAACCATTGATTTACAGACCCACTTGAAAACAAACAGTAAATTCTCTGTTAAGGCGTGGGTTTCAAAATAAAAAAAGTTGTCTGTATCTTCAAAGAACGGACGTGAAATGAATCATGAGCATCATGAGATAAACCAATTTGTTTCACTCGCATCATTATATAATAAGTCACTTTATACTGTGCATGATTATGTATGGCCACTCTGTAATTATATTTCACAGCTTGAAAAATAGTTTTCTCTAGCACTGTATAGTGCTTATGTGAAATTAGATCTCTGCAGACATCAAGATACCACACAAGCGTGTCCTCAAGCACTTTCGCAGAATATTACATTACATGGAACATCTGTTTTGTCATATTTCAGGAGACATCAGATGCTATTTATGAATAGAATCAAAGCCTAAAGTTAACACTCCATATGTGTCAAAACAATACAAATAAAAAAACGGTGTTGGTGAGTTGGCCATAAACTTGAAATGTACAGTAGCATTATTGTGTTTTTTCAACACATTTCTAAACATTATAGATTTAATACTGTAACTAATTTCTAATAACTGATTTCTTTTATCTTTGCCATAATGACACTACATAATATTTTACTAGATGCTTCTCAAGATACTGGTATTCAGCTTAAAGTGTCATTTAAAGGGTTAATTTGGTTAGTTAGGCGATTTAGGGTAATTTGGCAAATCATTGTATAACAGTGGTTTGTTCTGTAGACAATCTACATATATACTGTATATTGCTTAATGGGACTAATAATATTGACATTAAAATGGCTTTTCAAAAATGTAAAAACTGCTTTTATTATAGCCGAAATAAAACAAATAAACTTTCTCCAGAAGAAAAATCTTTTATTAAATTCTGTGAAAAATTCCTTGCTCTGTTAAACATAATTTGGGAAACATTTGAAAAAAATCCAGTGGAGGGCTAATAATTTTGGCTTCAACTGTGTATATTTTATATATTCATGGTAACATTTGCAACATTTTTGGCATTTCCTTCAGTTTCTCAGAGACAGTTTTTTGTGGAAACCTAACATTTTTATATAATAAACCCAGATCTATCAGACACCCACCCACATCATGTGTGCATATGATAATATATGCATGATTTAAACTAGCCGGCAGCTAGCTCTCTGCAACTCTCACATGGTCGCCCACTGAAGCTAAGCAGGGCTGCGCCCGGTCAGTACCTAGATGGGAGACCACATGGGAAAGCTGGGTTGCTGCCTGAAGTGGTGTTAGTGAGGCCAGCAGGGGGTGGCCAACCTCCGGTCTGTGTGGGTCCTAATGCCCCAGTATAGTGACGGGAGTCTATACTGCTCAATGAGCGCTTTCTTTCGGATGAGACGTTAAACTGAGGTCCTGACTCTCTGTGGTCGTTAAAAATCCCAGGATGTTCTTCGAAAAAGAGTAGAGGTTTAACACCGGCATTCCTGGCCAAATCCGCCTATTGGCCTCTGTCCATCATGGCCTCCTAACCATCCCCATATCATAATTGGCTTTATCACTCTGTCTCCTCTCCACCAATCAGCTGGTGTGTGGTGTGCGGTCTGGTGCAAAATGACTGCCATCGCATCATCCAGGTGGATGCTGCACACTGGCGGTGGAGGAGGAGACCCCCCGACCCATTATGTAAAGCGCTTTGAGTGTCCAGAAAAGCACTATATAAATGTAAGGAATTATTGTTATTATTATTATTAAACTTGAACAGACAAAGTCAAACGCTGTATCTGACACCGATCAGGGGGACAGTTGCAACAACCCACAGGGACAGTTGCAACGTTCATTGAAATGTAATGGTAAAAATAAATCTAATTGGTAAACTGACTAAATGTAAATTGGTTAAATGTTAAATTTGTTAAAGTGGACATTTGAATACAGACAATTAAAATAACAAGTAACGATTATGTTTTGGTCCAGTATCAGGCCTACGAAAAACACTGAACATTCATTTATTCATTCATTCATTTTCCTTCGGCTTAGTCCTTGATTTATCAGGGGTCGCCACAGCGGAATGAACCACCAACTTATTAAGCATATGTTTTACACAGCGGATGCCCTTCCAGCTGCAACCCAGTACTGGGAAACACCCATACACTCTTGCATGCACAATGGCCTATTTAGTTTATTTAATTCACTTATACTGCATGCCGTTGGACTGCGGTGAAACCTGAGCACACTGGACTGTAGGGAAACCCACGTGAACCTGAGGAGAACATGCAAACTCCACACAGAAATGCCAACCGGATTTTATTTCTGAAAATCTAGACTGAACCTTTATTAAGTAATTCTTTGAACATTGAAATGAATGAATTCATCAAAAAAACGAATTCTTTTAAGTTAAATTACCTTTAAACTGTCAAAAAATCTTAAGTGTACATTGTTAATATGTCAAGCGTTATAGGAGATGGTTGCAACTACATAGATAGATACAGTAGCTTTAACACTTGATAGCTTAACTTATTTGAAACTAAGAAATCACTTATTTAAATGATATGAATGAATGATGTTTCACTTAAACAGATTAGACAGGATGAGAACATTACAAAAACCTCAAAACGAGTGGTCGCATAGTGTACGGCTGATTTCTTTCAGATTGAATGAGGGTCCAATTGAAAATATACACTATCATACACCTGGTGCAATGAGGTGCAAGATTTGTATGGCGTGATTTTTTGCTATTTTCAGACCACCGCAACCCTAATTTTCATGTTTTGCACCACATTGTTTAAATAGCAAATCCATTTGCACCACTTTGTGGGCTCAAGAGTGTTTTGGTCTAAAAAGAAGATGTGTTATGGTACATTGTTGGTGCATTGCTATTTTGAGGAACTGAAATAAACTGCGCCATTGTCCAACTAAAAGCTGGTCTACAATCCAGCGTATAGCACATTAGTTATGGACCAATGCAGGTCCAAACGCTTACACATTGCTTAATACACACAAGATGTACAGCAATACACAAATATCTTTACATATGAAAAAAATTAAAGGATTCAAACGTTACAAAAATTTTATATGTAAATATAAAACTACGTATACGTAAATATACCACTGCCTCCATGTCGGGGGGCTTTTTTCAGTTTATTCATGACCATTCACATTTGAATAATGTTATTATTATTAGCAGCATCATTTAATATATGCATATTTATATTTGTTTTAATAGAAACAAGTTTAGATTTGTTCACCTGTTGGGTTTTGGAGACGTATGCATTACCATATAGGGTATAAGAATAGGACGTGTGTTTGGATATAACTCAGTTTTTTGACCACACTTCGTTATTATTGTTCATTTATTTGTTTGCTGGAAATTACAGCTGAATTTAGAAGTAGTTTTGAAACAAATATTTGCTCTTAACAAATGAAACTAAATATGTAGGCTATTGGAAGTCTTCAGTGGAGTGAGTACAACACTGTTTCCTTATCCACGAAAGTAAAGGAGTAAAGAGTAAAAGTAAAGAGAAAGTAAAGAGGCCAAATGGAGTAGGCTCATTTTTATCCTCGCTGCAGATAATTTGATTTCAGTTTTCTTGCGTTCAGTTTTTCCACTTACAAAGTCCGCCATGTAAATAGCAAATGCGCCATGGCGTGACGCATGACTCCTAAAGTGAACGTGAGATGAGACTCTGATATATTTTTCCATCTTCTTTGTATTTTTCCATCGTTAAAAAGCAAAAGTGGATTCAGACACATCCTTAATGCTTTTGTGCTTTGTGCTTTAGACTTTGCGCCTAGATCATTAAGATGGGGCCCTTGGTGTTTTATATGAACTGACAGGCTTGTGTCTTTCTGACAGTATTTCATCTACAGCTGCATTCTGGGATTGATCTCGTGCTCCGTGTTCCTGAGGATAAACTACGAGCTGAAGATGATAATTATGCTCGCCGCTGTAGTGGCTTACAATATCATCATTCTCCAGACCCATGCCTCCATCCTGGACGACTACAGCATGGCTCTCTACAAAACCCAGCAACCAGACCGGTACTTAAACTCCCATTTACACTGGCCTCAAATAATCATCACAAAAAATCTTAAATGTCACTTGGTTTAATATTTTATCATCTGCTGCAGTGACATTCAGACATTTTTTGTGTGTGGTGGTGGTGGTGGATTACGTGTTCAGATATTTCTTGGAGACGCTGCACACACACAGTGAGTGATAGCATCAAGAATTGTGCCATATAGATATTTTTGGGAATTGTGGAATTGTCTCTTAATGTCTCCAGGGAGTGTGAGTGACAGGAGCTGCTGCTGAAATTGCAGGCTTTGTGTGGATTAGACTTTTCGGATGATGGTGAAGGAGAGAAACTTTTTTTTTTTAAATAACCTGTATTTCCTTATTTTTGTCATTCTTTCACAATGCGTTCAGAATCTATATAATGAAATGGCATTGTGGACCCAGAGAATACATACATGTTTTATGAAGCATTCATAATATATTATTTTACAGCTAAAGCCACACTGTGTATGGTCAGCAACTTCTTTTTAATGAGTAATTGCCAAGGGAAAATCAAACTTTTAAATATTACCATGATTTAGATCCTTTTTTATAATTACAAATGTAGAAATTCTTTCAAATTACAAATAAAACACAGAATATTTAAATAAATCAACATACAATACAATCTGTAATTGATTGTTAACCCCATTGGAATGAATGGATTGTAATTATATTCCTTTTATTTTATTTTTTTGCTGATAACAGCCCAAATTTTGTTTACAACTTACTTTAAAAAAAACAACAACAACAACAAACTCTTACTTCAAAAATTTACTTCCATAAATGTTCACATTCATATAAAGTGAGCATTGATTAATACTGCAATGGTTTGTCAATATGTGTACATATACACTACCTGAGCAAAGTCTTGTTGTCGATCTCAGTTGTAAGAGCAACAAATAATAATTCGACTTCTAGTTGATCATTAGGAATAGTGGCACAAGGTAGATTTTTCCAATAAATCATCTGTTGAACTGCATCCCAATCATCACAAATTGTCACATTCACCAGTGATCCAACCAATGCAGATCACTGGTAAACTCGCAGTTCGCTGAAGAACTACAAATTGGTGGTAAATGGACTACAAGATTCAGTCATGCACCACTCACACGTACCTGTTCTAAATTCCACTGATTGCAAACACACTCACAGCCAGAGGATCGTTACGAACTGATTACATGGACTTTAAAAGCAGCACAGACACACACACTGTTTGCTGCGTCTTGTTATACTGTGAGTGAACACCTTGCCTTGCCTTCCGTGTTTGACCCTCGCTTTGTTTTGTTTGTTTTATTGTTTATCCCTGTCTGCTTCCTGCCTTCTGACCACTCGCCTATTATTTTGACTAGGAATTTGGATTTGCCTGTATACATCTGTTTGCCCCGTGTTCAATGTTACTTGTCTGACCATCCTTTCTAATAAACCCTGCATTTGGATCCGCACTTCTGCTGTCAGCGTCCGCTTAACGTTACACAAATACTGCAGAAGACCTATTGGAATTCGCATGGACCCAAGATTCTCACAGATATCAGTCAAGTTTGATGAAGGAAAAGTCATGAGGTTTTGGGGTTACATGCAGTACAGGAGTGCGCAAGAGATCTGCAGAGTGGATGGCAACATCAACAGTCTGAAGTATCAAGACATTTGTGCTGCTCATTACATTAAAAACTAAAGGAGAGGGCAAATTCTTCAGCAGGATAGCTCTCCTTCTTATACTTCAGCCTCCACATCAAAGTTCCTGAAAGCAAAGAAATTAAAGGTGTTCCAGGATTGGCTAGCCCAGTCACCAGAAGTAAACATTATTGAGCATGTCTGGGGCAGGATGGAGGGGGAGGCATTGAAGAGGAATCCAAAGAATCTTAATGAACTCAGGGAGTCCTGCAAGAACGCTTTCTTTGCGATTCCAGATGACTTTATTAATAAGTGATTAGAGTCATTGCAGAGATGTATGAATGCAGTCCTCCAAGCTCATGGGGAGTCATATACAATATTAATTATTTTTCAACTGCACCATGACTTTATATTCTATACTGGACATTATTTCTTGTTAAGTGACAAGACTTTTGTCTTAGCAAAGTCAGACCTTACTGTCCTAATTAAATAATTAAAAATCAAGGGATGATCATATTTTATTTTGGTAAAACAAGCATTATCTAAAAGCCTTTGCCATTCATATAAGCCACTTCTGATACCAAATGATCAACTAGAAGTTGAAGAAGTTATTATTTGTTGTTCCTAAAACTTGGATAGGCGACAAGATTTAGTCAGCTATTGTACGTGTATGAACAAAATATAGTCTCAAAAATATATTTTACAGAAGTCAATTGATGCTATATTATAGATAATTTTACACTACGTATTTTGACACCTACTGGGGCACCTACTTTTGACACCTACTTTGACACCTACTGGGACACCTACTTTTGACACCTACTGGGGCCAGGAATGGGGCACCATTCATAAATGGCCCAGCAGCTAAATGTTTTTTCTTTTACTTTTTAAAATAGTTATATATTGCTTTTTAAATCTTAAAGCATTTACTATGTTTTGCACCCTGAGTAAAAGCAATTTTAAGTGAGGATTAACTGACCAAGGGTCACTGAGTTAAAAAAAAAAAGAATAATAATTTACTTTACATTAAATTTAATTTCAGTTACTCTGCCTATACACACTAGACAATTTTCAGATGTTGCATTTCATGACATATGTCAGGTTTTTGTCCTCAACATACTCCTGTGTGTAGGATTTTTTCTCACGTACCTCATTCAAAGCCTGGTTTATTTTTGACAGTAGTAAGCTGTGAAATAACTGCAAACATTCAGTGAAGAGATATGTAAGAGATAATTCCACCAGTAGTTCCCACAGAATAAATCCTAGCTGCAGGGTGGTGAGTTGTTGTATAAGACTGAATAGCTTTATTCTGTGAAAACAACCAGCTGGTTTTACATTATCCTGCTTATTACATGGATACTTTCCACACAACAAAGAATTATATACAAAACTTTGATCTGAGCTGTAATGGTTTGCTAGCTCCTTATTTAATGTCCAGCTTGCTGAAGGGAAAATGTCTTAACAAACAGCCCGCACTAACATACTTATTACTATTATTCAGTCACAAGATGGTGGCAAACAGTCAAGAACTGTGGAGTGACTAAAATTAAGCATATACAGTGTCTATAGAAAATCATTATACCCTGTGAAAATCTATACCTTTACTCGCATTACAATCTGCTTTAAAAAGACCTTAGGGATACAGTGGTAGAAAGGCACAGGTTTGGCACTGTATATACCTGTGTCATTGGTTTAATGCAATGTCATCGTGTAATAACATACCCTGGAATGACCGTATTGACCAATTAGAATCAAGTATTCCAGAGAGTAATAATAAATAACTTAGCTGTGTAATTCCAGTTGCATAAAACTAAATGCCAGTTAAATATATTTAATTACCAACCCAGTCACATTGGAGATATTGAGGAATTGAGGTCATTGATGTTGATGATACAATTTTTGATACATTGGCTCCTTTTTTTGCTTGAAGTTTTTGTTTTTGTTTTGTCACAAGTCCACTAGAGGCCATACATATTTGACAATCTTAAATACGTTACTGACCCACATTTTCTTGTACATGCTATTTCTTGTAAATCCACCAGAGGCCGCTGTGTATTCTTCTGCCAATCTCAAATCGGTTACTGCAAACATTTGCTCATCGCACATTCCGTTTACGCGTCATTCTTCGTGAGAAGTCTCTCCTAAGTTTGCAAGCTGTACAAGGTGAGCTACTGAGCAAACTGATTTCACTGGAAAAGGCGTCCATACAGGCATAAGCAGTCAGGGTTAGCATGAAAAGGCACAGAAGTTGCATCTTACCAGTTTGTAATGTTCATTTTAGACAAAAAAATACAGTGGGACATATTGCAAAGCACATTTTTGCAGTTTCCCAAATATGCAGCCCTGGGCACGTATCTCCAATGAGCCTGTGTCTATAGCATTATTAATCTGAATAGGATAGGATCAACAGGTTTGCTAAAAAAGTACATCTACACACAATTCTATTACCTCTTTTGTGTCTTCTTGAGTTTTTATCTGTAATTTTCTTGTCTGTCTCCCTCAGGCCGGGTGTTCTGAAAGATCTGAAAACCATGGGCTCCATCTCATTGTTCATTTTCTTCGTCACTTTGCTTGTGCTGGCGAGGCAGGTGAGTCCTTTAATCTGAACGACACTAAAAGATGTGCATGCATTTTGATCTTGAGAGCGTTATAGAATGAACAAGAATCATTTGTAATGAGATTCACATATAATAAAATAACATAAGACTTACTTTCATTTGGAGACCTTGAAGGTAAAAGCCCACATGAAAAACAGTGTTTCAGTACAAACTTTTCATTTCACCACTGAAATTGCGATTTTAACAGCTTACATAACATGTTTTTTGGGAGAATTATTATTGAGGCTTTGGACACAAATAAAAACTTTATATTTCTAATGTTATAAGCCTCTTACAATCTTATAGATTTTCTTTTCATACCTTAGAATATATCCACAATCCAGTAGTCTACACCATTAAACAGCATCAATTTCTTTTTCTTTTTTTACCAACGTAATAACAACAAGAAAGACCTAAAACACAGCAAAACTACACAAACAGAAGTATACATATAATAATAGTCATTGGCCTGCACACAAAACTGTATGGCAGGACCAACAGGGAATATGAACAGAAGTCAAATAAATACCCTGAAGACATACAGTACCGACCCCAAAAGTTTGGGGTCAGTTTTTCTTTTTGTTTTTTTCAAGTTTTCTTTTTTAAGATAATTATTCTGTTCATCAAGGCGGCATTTATTAAATGTAAAAAAAATGTTAAATTGTTAAATATTTATTACAATTTTAAATAACTGCTTTCTTATTGGATGTAGTTTCATTCATTCATTTTCTTGTCGGCTTAGTCCCTTTATTAATCTGGGGTCGCCACAGCAGAATGATCCGCCAACTTATCCAGCATTTGTTTTACGCAGCGGATGCCCTTCCAGCTGCAACCCATCTCTGGGAAACATCCAAACATTCTCATTCACACACTACGGACAATTTAGCTTACCCAATTCTCCTGTACCGCATATCTTTGGACTTGTGGGGGAAACCGGAGCACCCGGAGGAAACCCACGCAACCACGTGGAGAACATGCAAACTCCACACAGAAATGCCAACTGACCCAGCCAGGGCTCGAACCAGCAACCTTCTTGCTCTGAGGCGAACGTGCTACTCACTACGCCACCGTGGCGCCCGTATGTAGTTTCAAATAAAAATTATTACTCAAGTCATTATTGCTTTTATTATCATACATTAATAATGATATTAATAATAGTAATAATAATTATTAATATTAGAGGGATTTCTGAAGGATCGTGTGATTCTGAAGACTGGAGTAATAAAGCTAAAAAAATCATCATTAAAATCACTGGAATAAATTATTAAATTAAATTATAAACTACTTTGAACAGTTAATCTATAGTGCAATAACATTTCACAATTTTACAATTTGGTAAGCAGGATACGCTTATTTTAAAACATTTAAAAATCCGGTATCACTTTATTTTGATGGTCCGCTTGTTGAATTTAAGTTACAATGCAACTAATTCTTATTAGAATATAAGTAAACTGTTAAATTGGGGTTAGGGTTGGGGTTAGGGGTAGGGTTAGTGTAAGTTGACATGTACTTGGAAAGTTTCTTATAGTCAGTTAAATGTCTGTTGAATGTCAGTATCCACAGATTTTAAGTAGACAGACTACTAATACTCAAATGGACCATCGAAATAAAGTGTGACCAAAAATCCTACTGACCCCAAACTTTCGACCGGTAGTGTATATCATTTCAGATCTCAGAATATAACCCACAGAGGCATTTTTTCTGTCCAAATATAGTTTCCAAATGGGAATAAAAGTATCAGTTGTGTAGTGAAGGAGACATGTTAAAGGATACAGAGGAAAAGGCTCTCTAATAAGTGAATGCTGTCCTTTTACAGAAGGGGGTTTATCATTAATACGCTAGTTGTTCCTGGCAGCAAAAGTTAACAGGCAAAACAAATCTCGTTGTTGCTTGTTTCATAGATTTGCAATGTAAATGTATTGTTGTTGTGTAGAATCTGATAGAATGAGCTTAACTCTTATAAAAAGTAACACATAAGCTTTCTTTAACTTATCAGTTTAGGTGATTGTAAAAATGATAAAAGAAGCTTGAACGTTAAAACAATGACAGCTTGACAGTACCTAAAAAAGTACAATCTACTCAAGTTTTCTAGCAAGTTTTTTTAAGTACAGTAAATATATATATGGAATTAAGTAAAATTCCTTAAAAATCTAGGGCTCCTCGATATTGGAACAATCTAACATTGCAATATTTTTGTATTCTGCGATATATATTGCGATGCAAATACAGTTTCACAAGATTTGGTGAATAACTATTTTAAAGAAATGTATCATTTTACACTGATTGGGGTGATTCTGCAGGGAAGTGCATATGTATAAAACATAAGAAACAAATCTACAAGCACAGATAAATTCAATAAAGGAAAAGAATCCAATTAAACGAACAGCGTTTTACTGTTTTCAGAGGAGTCGATCTGTATTAAGGTATATAGTAATTGAATAATCAAATATAAAATAATAGTCAGGGCGACACAGTGGAGCAGTAGGTAGTGCTGTCGCCTCACAGCAAGAAGGTCGCTGGTTCGAGCCTCAGCCGGGTAAGTTGGCATTTCTGTGTGGAGTTTGCATGTTCTCCCCGTGTTCGCGTGGGTTTCCTCCGGGTGCTCCGGTTTCCCCCACAGTCCAAAGACATGCGGTACAGGTGAATTGGGTAAGCTAAATTGTCCGTAGTGTATGAGTGTGAATGACAATGTATGGATGTGTTTCCCAGAGATGGGTTGTGGCTGGAAGGGCATCCACTGAGTAAAACAAATGCTGGATAAGTTGGCGGTTCATTCCGCTGTGGCGACCCCGGATTAATAAAGGGACTAAGCCGAAAAGAAAATGAATGAATGAAACGGTACTATTTCTTATGCCTGAATGTATTTAAAACCCTCACACAGTCACAGGCCTCAAAAAATAATTGCAAAATGGTCATTTATAATTAACATTGTGTATACTCGCGATGTGACTATTGCAAATGATAACGAAACGATATATTGTGCAGCCCTAGTCAATTCTAGGTTAAGCAAAAATAACTTTGTTTAAGATTTACTTTATTTTTTAAATTTAGTTTAGAGACAGAAGGTGATTTTATGATTAAATCAACAACAGATTATGCTTTTCTATGAGCTATCCCTTTAAATTCTGCAACAGCATTCATTTATTTTCATTTCGTTGCTTTGGTTTTATCAGCACTCATCAGCTTCTAACAGTACATTACCATAAAGCTTTCCCTGTTAAAAGCATTTAATAAATAGCTCTTTTTGACAGGACAATATAGAAAGAATGTTATGCTATTGAGTCTGCTTTGAAACCTTTTCACTATCTCTGCAGGTCGTCCGTTGGTCAGACTTGATTTTTTTTCCAGTGCGTGCTTTTAATTCTGTTACGAGAGGCTGTTTGTCCCTAGATAATAGGTCTGTCTGATGAACTGTGTATTTGAAATGTGCAGTTAGGCGGATTCATTTATAAGTAATGCGGTTGGGGTTGATCGGGTGATAGGTAAGCCGAGGACTGATTTTTCTTCACAGAAATGAACCAGACAAAAAAAAAAACAAAGTATGACTATCAGCGCATACTTAATGCCTTTCAAGGTGCCATTTACACTGATTCGAGAAATCTTTTTTTCCCATGATGAATGCCCGCTGGAACACAAAGCTGCAACTCAGAGAAAATTGGTGCAATTTTTCATGATAACAGCCCCTTTATGCAAGAAAAACTCATAAATAAATAAGATGAGCTGTCCTTGTGTGCATTTGATTCTGCTTTCTTTGTCATCTTGAAAGCCACATCAAATGATCAGATGTGTACCATCTCTTTACCTCTGTGTCCTCTTGTAACAGAATGAATATTACTGTAGGTTAGACTTCCTCTGGAGGAACAAGTTTAAGAAGGAGTGCGAGGAGATCGAGACCATGGAGAACCTGAATCGGGTGCTTTTGGAGAACGTTCTACCGGCACATGTGGCCGAACATTTCTTAGGTCGGAACTGGAAGAATGAGGTAAGTGGTGTCTAAATGTCTAAAAATATTAGTAAAACTGCTTCCATAACTAGCTAAATATATGTATATAAACACACTACCACACTTGTTTTTAAGAACAGTAGGATTTTAATGTTTCTTTTTTAAAATGTAGAAATGTTTTTACTATTTAAAATGATTGTTTTCTGGTTCAGTATATTTTAAAATGTACTTTTTTCCCTGTGGTTTTAAAGCTACATTTTTAGCATTATTACTCCAGTCATATGGTCTTTCAGAAATCATTCAAATATGCTGATTTGCTGCTCAAAAAAGATTTTTATTATGTTAAAAACAACTGAGAAGAAAAATAGCCTGTTGCTTTGATAAGCAGAAAGTTCAAAACAGTATAAATGTCTTTATCGTACATTTTAATCAATTTAAAGCAGGGGTGTCCAAACTCGGTCATGGAGGGCCGGAGTCCTGGAGAGTTTAGCTCCAGCCCTAATCAAACATACCTGAACCAGCTAATCAAGCTCTTACTAGATGTACTACAAACTTCCTGGCAGGTGTGTTGGAGCAAGTTGGAGCTAAACTCTCCAGGACACAGAGTTTGGACATCCCTGATTTAAAGCATACTTGCTAAATGCAACAATTTTCATTTCATTTCTTGACAGGAAATCAGCTCATTAGAATGATTGGTAAGACTTTAGTTTGTCATAATTCATGCTATTAACTACTGGCTAATTGCCAGCCTATTATTGCGATGTTAACAGTTTTAGCAGTTATACAGTAGGACTTTGTTCTATATGCCTAATCTTACCCAAAATCTTAACCCAATGTCCACCTTACTAGTTATTAATAAGCAGCAAATTCGCAGTTTATTGAGATAAAAGCGTTAGTTAATGGTATGTTAAAAGCATTAATTGTGACTGAAAATATAATGTTAATGAAAGATTCTTATATCTCTAATTTTGTTAAATTATCTTTTAAAATATCGTCACCATAGAATTATAAGGGTCTATAAATCTAGCAACCTGTACGTATAATCATTTATTGTAAATCTCTGTTCATAACTAATGCAACCTGTATATAATGTTCACAGTACATCCATCTGTAAATATCACCATAGTTTTTCTATAACTGCACTTTATAATTTATACCTGTATCTGCACTTGCTGCTATTGCACTACTGGTTAGACCTAAACTGCATTTCGTTGCCTTGTACTTGTAAATGTGTAATGACAATAAAGTTGAATCTAATCTATCTGACATTTTTGGCAAAATTCAGTTATTGACATATTCTTATTAATTGACAACTTATTTACATTATGGGATTTTTTTTATAAGTTGTTTACATTTTAAGACTTTTTATTTAAAAAACAAATGTGACGCATGTACTGTTTGACATGGAAAGCAAAACTTTAAAACTCAATATCTCAAAACATTTCAGAACATAGATATAACCTTACAGTATAATTCCAAGGTGACGATATACGTAACTTATACATAACTTCTCCTGTTTGAATTTTGGAAATTGTTGCTTGTCCTAATTTTGATCCCTGCAAAAATACAAAAAATAAAAAATAGATTTTCAAATTAATTATTTTAATGCATTTTTGTGTGCTGTTTTTTTCCCCCTCTTTTGACAGGACCTCTACCATCAGTCATACGATACGGTGTGTGTGATGTTCGCGTCCATCCCAGACTTCAAGGAATTTTACACAGAATCTGATGTTAATAAAGAGGGGTTGGAGTGTCTCAGGCTCCTCAATGAAATTATAGCAGATTTTGACGAGGTACGACCACACACACATCAATATTTTGATTTTGGCATTATGCAAACTACATTTAAAAGATAGTTCACCCTGAAATGAAAAATTATGTTTACCTAAACAGCACTTGTTTCCCAGAGATGGGTTGTGGCTGTAAGGGCATCCGCTGCGTAAAACAAATGCTAAGTAAATGATAAGTTGGCAGTTCATTCCACTGTGGCGACCCCGGATTAATAAAGGGACTAAGCCGACAAGAAAATGAATGAATGAACAGCACTTGTTCCAAACCTATATGGGATGCTTTTTTCTGAGCACATAAGAAGACATTTTGAAGAATGTTGAAAAGCAGATAGTTGATGTTGATGATCTATTTGCTTCCAATAGAGGAATAAATATTATGGAAGTCTATAGGCACTGTTAGCCCTTTACCTACTAACATTCTTCAAATGATCTATTGTGCTAAACAGAAGAAAGATGCGAGTAAATGGTGAGTAAATTTACATTTCTGGGTGAACTGTTGCTTTAAAAATGTGTGAAGATATAAATGCCACCTTTGATAACTAATCTTTCCTAAGCCCTGCCTTATAAACATTACTGGTAAAGTGCCAAAGAAACAATTATGTAATGCACGCCTACTTTACTTTGGAAGGTTTTAAACAGCATCTTCCAGAAATGATCTAAAAATAACATTACAGTGCTAAAAAGTTACGCTCGATGCACACTGCATTGATTCTGCTTCAGAAAATCGTCCGGATCATCAGCTTCGACTAAATCCACCTATATATGCCAAATAAAAACAAAATGAACAGTGGCTGCTTTACATGCTTAGGCGGTCTCTTCCAGTTCCAGTGGGTGGTTCTTGGCTAGAATAAGCTGAAAAGTGGATCAGACTAGTCAAAAGTCTGGCTTTTTGAGATAAGAGTCATTATGTAATGCTTTAATAGCAAAAAAAAATGTGTTAGATTGAAAGCTTGACATATTAACATTAATTAAGGGGATGGGTTTTAATAAAGGATCAAATAATGACCACAGAATTGAATCAATGTGACTGATTTGTATTTTGATTCGTTTTTTGATTATGCAAACAGATACTTATTTCATTCATAACACCAGATGCCTAATAGGTCTAAGTCAAATGGTTGGGTGTCTATAAGTGTTTAATTAATTCAGTGTGTTTCCCGGTTGTGACATTGCTTTATTCATGTCTAACTCTGAATATATAATTTGTTATTCATCTTTTTTAATCAAAGAAGGTTATTGCAACATGTCTGCTGGGGCTGTTTAAAAAGTAGAATTTCGAATATTCATCGCATTGCATTGAAATTTTTGGTGTCCCATTTCTGACCTTGAGTCTTTCTATTTAATGGTGCATCACTGTCGCGTCTGTGTCACAGTGGTATTTCATTTCAATGAAAGTGATGCTCTGGTTTCTATTTTTCTTATTGACTCTCTTGCACCCTCTTGTGGAGATAGCAGACAAAACAGTTGTTTTTCCTGTACCATTAAGGCCCAATTCCAATTCTGTTTTTGAAACAGAGTGTGAAGGGGAAGGGTTTCAAAATTTACCCCTAAGAAATGGGACATCGCTACAGCACCTGCACTAGTCAACATATGTCATCGCAATCTCTGAGATCGACAATCGCAACTGCTGTAGTTATTCCAGTTGTGTTATTTATATTATCTAGTTATGTTTATATCTTCGGGAAATCACTGAAGGCATATATCATGTTATCATAACGATATAATGTGGCGATAAGATTGTAACTGCACTCTACATTTATTATTCATCTATGTAAACACACAAAAACAACATTAACATTATAGCAGACACTGTAAAAAAAGTCATTTCCAGTCACTATACTTTTCTGACAGGGTATTCGGGTGACAGATATGAAAGTATGTTGTAGGACTACTATATAGAAGTTAAGGTATTATTATGGATTATAGACAGCAAAATTTAGCGGTTTTTATTTTAGCGGTTTTTTTTTGTTTTTTTTTTAATAGCATGACGGTAAAGCACGAACGGTTATGAATGTATTAAAACATATGCTTGTCTGTTGTAAAAATTCGTAATAATAACAAAAAATACTAATTTGTGCATTTCCTGACTTCCGTGTGCAGCCATGCTGCCGTTGTAGCTGGTGTATTCTGGGAAATGTTCTTACTCCTTGGTTTCGAGTGTGCTCCTGAAAAATCTCCATTTCAAGGGGTATCTAGCCCTTCCCCTTAACCCTACGCCTTGAAACTATAGAGAATTGGGACACCCCTATCTCTTTTCGTGAACACACAAAACGTGTGGTTTTGGGGGGGTCAGGCGAAGGGCTAAAGGGTAGAATTGCAATTGGGCATGACAATTCTGCCATCATTTGCTCACCTTTTACTTGTTCAAAACCTATTTGAGTTTCTTTCTTCTGCTGAACACTAAAGAAGAAAGTTTTGAAGACTGCTTGCTGGCACCCATTGACTTCCATTGAATTTGTTTTCCAACTAAGGTAGTCAATTGGTGCCAGCAACCATCATTCTTCAAGACATTCTTTGTTTGTGTTCAACAAAAGAAAGAAGCTTGTAAATATTTAAAACCACATGAGGGAGAGTAAATTTATCAGGCTATTTTCCTTTTTGGGTGACCTGTGTCTTTAATTATTGCCTTATATCATTTGAATTTTGCTTATTTTTATTTAGTTTTCAGCAGTATTGACAGCTCTAATGTCAGCAGGAAACGTGAGGCTCATAAATTATCCTCTCAAAATGCAGCATTTAGATTGTAGTGCGTCTGCTGCACCAGATGAGAACACATTCTTATAATTCTTCGGGTGGAGAAAGCCTCTGAGTTTGTGGTGTATCTCGTCTTTTCTCCCTTCAAAAATTTGCTCTTTCTGAGTGCACTTAAATCCACAGTAAGGACACGTACCACTCACATTTCACACATCCACACTTCAATAAACCGTCAGAAAGCAGGTTAATGCCTTTACATGCTTGATGAATTCAGAATAAGGGGCAAAAATCTAGCAGTTTATGCCTAAGCTGTTTACTCCAATGAAGAAAATGGGCTAATTTTCGAAAAACTGTGCGAAATCTGTGTAACCTTAGAGACAAAAATCAAGCTGTGATGATATGTTAACAGTCAGGTTATGCACTTAAAACCCCGACTAACAAACCAAGCTCATGCAGCATTGATAGAATAAATGTAGTGCGTTTAGTTATTGTTTAAGGCCATTTGGGATTTCAGTCATCAGACAATAACGTATGCATCCTTCACCTTGTTATCAGTGACATGCTAAATGCTGCCACACTGTACGGTTGCTGTATTTTTGTATGATTTGATTGTATGGGAATCATAAGACTGATTATCTTACTTATGCAATCACGATAAACAAGAAAAAAAAATGTTTGACTACACTTTGAAGTATAAGAGCACAGTAAAAGTACCAATAAAGCAATAAAAATGTACTGAAGTAAAAGTTAAAAAGTATACTACTTTTAGTACAATTCTTGAGAAAAGCTACTCAGTTGCAGTCATTTCAATGTTTCAAATCCATTACTTTACACCATTGATAGATCGTCACAACCAAATGCACAACCACACTCACCTGGTAGTTTTTAGGCTGTCAAAAGATATTAATTAGGTGTTTGGGGTGTTCGTAATAAGGATTGCAATACATTTACATTACAAAAACATGTTGTGCATTCCAATTAGCTCAGATAACAAAAGAAAAACGTTCAGGAAACGCAAAATAAAAAATAAATAAATATAAATGTTTTTTACTGTTCTCTTATCTGGCAGCCAGAAGAGAGAACGATGTGAAAATTATTGTTGAGACTACAGATGCTGCATTAGAAGCACTTCGCATAAACCTTTTTTTTTTTTTTGTAATTTCAAGCAAAGATGATAAAATTTTACGTGTAGATTTATAAATCATAAGCAGGCCAACACAGAATCTGCTTAGCCCATCCTTGAGTCTGTTTATTTACTTGTGTAAATGTGTGTCAGTTTAAATTCAGTTTTTAAATCAATTTCAGTAATATTATTGACTAATATGAAAATGTTCATATGATGTATTTACAACAGTTTGTAAAGTCATATTTTCTGTTTTTCACAGATATATTATATGAGAGACTTGCTTTGTTTACCAAATAAGTGAATCTAATTGTATTTGCAAATATTAAATAAAAATATAAAAAGATATTATCTTTTATTTCCTGTATTAAGCTTTTAGTTATTTATTTATTCATTTATTTATTTATTTATTTATTTATTTATTTATTTATTTATTTATTTATTTATTTATTTATTTATCTCCCAAAATCATACCACATAAATCCGCATTTTTGTTGTTGTTGTTTTTTTTACAAAAATCTCTGCAGAAATAGCAAAAAAATGTCTGCAGATTCTGTCTGGCCCTAATATATAAGTTATTAAAAATGTAAATATTATATACTTTTGAGGATTTAAGAAGCTGATTGCCATTAAACACATCATCACCCTGTGAAAAGGGTCTATAACCATGCTTAAAGGGATAGTCCATCCTCCTCCTCCAAAAAAAGACATAATTTACTAACCCTTCATTTGTTCTAAACCTAAATTTGAGTTTTTTTCTTCTTACTCAAAAAGAAGATATTTTGAAGAATGTAGGCTACAAGTGTCAATGAATTACAGGTTTCCAGCATTCTTTAAAGTATCTTCTTTTGAGTTCAAACTTTAAAAAAAAAAAAAAAAAAATATATATATATATATATACTCATTTGACACTGAATGTGAGTAAACAGTGAGTGATTTTTTTGGGTGAACTATCCCTTTAAACCACTAAAAAGTTGTCATGATTTATGTATCTTGTTCTTCTCTTTAAAACCTTCCTTAAAGATTTTGTTCTCAACAGCTGCTGTCAAAGCCCAAATTCAGCGGTGTGGAGAAGATCAAAACTATTGGCAGCACATACATGGCTGCTACAGGGCTGAACGTGACCCCTGGACTAGAGTACGCGCAGGTACAAATTTGAGCTCTCGAGTTTCTTCCTAACATATTATTTTGGTAAACATTGCACTGGACTGATTGCAAACGTCCTGTTTCCTTGATCCATGCTTGAAACGTTTCTCTCTTGAGAGTCTCGGGAGTGCAACCAATACTGAAATTCAGCACAATGATAGTTTCCTGTTCTTATTCTGAAGTACCACGACCGGCAGTACATGCACATTGGGACCATGGTGGAGTTTGCGTTTGCTTTGGTGGGGAAGCTTGACGTCATCAACAAACATTCCTTTAATGACTTCAGGATGCGAGTGGGTAAGCAGGACCCATCAGCACTTTCACACCCAGCAACATTTTGTTTGCCTTTGTTAATTGGCTGGAGCTCATACATAACAGCCTGTGGTACAGACTTCATCACATATTCGGGATGTTTCTCACCACCACAACAACAAAAAAAATCATGGCCAGTCACTGCAGGATATATCAGAGCACAGAAACCACAGCATGTCTTGTGGAACACTGTAAAATGTAGAAAGAAACAAGGCACAAATTGATTGGATTCTTCTAATTTTGCAGCCAACGAGATTGAAAGCTGACTATTTGAATAGTCTAGTTCAATTAGTAGCAAAATAATGTGGTTTGCAGTATATTGGAGACAATTTTTCAAAGTTATTCTGTGAAAATGTTCAATGATTACATTTTCTGAATAATCAAAAGCTTATTTGTAAAGGAAAATAGAAAGAAACTTTTTACTGAAAGAAGATTTCACTGAAACTGTGCTTGTCTTTACAAAAGGGGATTTTTAAATGGGAGAATTAGGGCTGCACGATATAGGAAAAAACTGACATTGCAGTATTTTGTGATATATATATTGCAATATGAATATCATTTTACCAGATGAATTGAATAGCTTTATTTGTAACAATTTCACTCATTTAGATCGACCGAGATGATCAAGTTTTTTTCTATGCAGTGCATCTGCATAAATTCTAAGCATTTATAAATAAAACAGAGCAAAGATAAAAGAGTCTAACAGTATTCAGGTACAGAAATTGAACATTCATTCAGTCATTCATTTTCTTTTCGGCTTAGTTCCTTTATTAATCCGGGGTCACCACAGTGGAATGAACCGTTAACTTATCCAGCATTTGTTTTACACAGCGGATGCCCTTCCAGCCGCAACCCATCTCTGGGCAACGTCCATGCATTCTCATTCACACACACACTACGGCCAATTTAGCTTACCCCATTCACCTGTACCGCATATCTTTGGACTGTGGGGGAAACCGGAGCACCCGGAGGAAACCCTCGCAACCACGGGGAGAACATGCAAACTCCACACAGAAATGCCAATTGACCCGGCTGAGGCTCGAACCAGCGACCTTCTTGCTGTGAGGCGAACGTGCTACTCACTACGCCACCGGGACGCCAGAAATTGAACAATCCAACATAAAAATAACAAGGTCATCATTATATACTTATTAAAAATTATCATATTTATCATCTTTCATTCTTTAATAAATTATCTAATCCTGCGATGTGACTATTGAGGATACGTAATGATAAACTGTACAAAAGCACGCACATCACTCTTAACTGGGTGCTCACAAAAAAAATGCAAATATTTATATCCAAAAAGGCGGCAACACCAAAGCTCCAAAGATGCAAAATATATTAAATTTAAAAAGCCTGACATAAAGCGTGTGCACTATATACTATTGAGGATACACACATTGCGATATCGATGCTCAAATGATATATTGTGCAGCCCTAGTTAGAATAGTAGTTTTGTGCTTGTAAAATACAAATGAGTCAATGAGCGTTATCCTCTGCAAACATCTAATGGTAATTTCACGTCATATTCTTTATATTTTAAATATTTATTTTCCACCAGGTGGCAGAAGTCTTCCGTGGAAGCATGGCATGTTTTCCATGAATCATCTCAATTAATTTTTTTAAAAAAGTTTTTCGAAAGTGAATTGCACATAAAATGTTCCAATTTTAGATAAAAAAAATACAGTAAAAATTCATATCGATCTAAAAAAAATTTCAGGCAAATTGAAAACGTTACATGCTGTGCTGAGAAATATTTTTCAAAATGAGTTCTAAAGTCTGGAGTTGAACAGCTGTCTGAGGGTTAAAGGAGATATTAACATACTTTTTTCAGCTCTATTAAAATGTGGGGAGAAGATCTTTGCCCCCCTCTAAGCTCAAGCTGGATTTTCTGTTAAAATAGAAGAACATGCTGTCATGCAGCGTGCAATCAAACATGATTTCAGAAACAGCTGGAGGAGCCAGTAAATTACTTCATACAGACATAATTTAATAGTTACAGAGACAAAGTCAATGACTTGCAGAAAGTCATCTCTGTTAGGAGTCAAAAAACACACAGTGGGGCATTAACACTAATCTTGCAGACCCCTCGGCAAATGTGCATTTGCGCCCTTGGGTTCAGTGTTTGCTGTAGACTCCTCACTAGAGATCAAATTGACCAGCCGTTCATTTATTTATTTTTTGGTCTGATCTGAGTTCTGGACTTTAGGATAAACTGCATTGTATCATCATCATCATAATTTCATACACTCAAAAAATGACTTTGCCTGCTTGTTCAAACTACTTATTTAAAATTAATTAAAAACAAATCTTTTGTGTTTTTTTAATTTTTTTATGTTCATTCCACTTAAATTTGTAAATATGATTAAGTTAACCCTAATCGATTTGTGTTGGGACAACATGAAGGGTTTGTGTGGAACCCTGCATTTTTCACAGTGTACTACAACACTCACATGAATGTATATTGACAGCATTCACAAGAATGCAAGTGTACGTCCCGCTTGGTCACCTATGAATGTACAGTATACCTCGGATGTTTCAAACAGAGGAAATCATGTGAGGTTACAGGTGAGGTGCACAGTGCTCATGAATAGGGTATATGCAGAAGGACTTTAATTTTCAGTAACCCAGTTCAAGCGCTTCCTGTGAATTGTTGTGCCATTACAAAATCTCCATGTCAAGGTCTGTTTTCTTTTAAAGTTAATGATCTTCTCTGCCTGACTGAAATAAGATATAAAGGGGGTGTCAGAATGTACAACAAACACTGCATTAAACTCCGTTGCTCCATGGCATTGCAAAAATTACCCCAGTATTTTCAATGGATTTTCAATGCAGTATTTACACTTGAACAATGAATGCTTAAGCCTGTTTAACTGATTATATTTTAATTACATCACAACATAAATGCTATAAAATAAACCTTATGAAATTGAAAATAGTCACATTAACCTTTCACTGGACGTTTATTGGTAAGAGAAAAACACTAGCTGTGCATATACCCCATACACACTATACTGGGAAGAAACCATGTTTCTTGAATTATTCAATGAATTATTCTTTTCTCTTTCTTATAGCATTATAGTTCTGACTTGTTTGTAGTGTGATCAGCCGTTGTGCTAATTGTGTTTGAGATGCAACTTCATTTAACATTTTAATGACATTTAGCACAAACTAAATGACATGACTCAAAAAAGAATCAATCATCTTGCTGAATAAGGCTTCAAGGTGATGAGAATGATGATCAAAACTTCCCACCCATCAGCTTTTACACACAGTCTCACTCGATGTCAGTTCCAAAGCAATGCACCAATCAGAAAAAACTTGCATGCATTTGCTGTCTTCTGTTTTTAGTAGCAAGTTAGCATGATAAAAGGTGATAAAACAGTTGTCATGTTTGAACTGTTTATTTAGCTTTTTCTATGGCTTTCCAACGCTATCTCACGGCAATTCATAACTTTTGATTTAGTGGCTAATTCATATGAATTTGTACGATCTAATTCGTACAATTTAGTATGATTTGCTCATCAACCTATAACAGTTGGGTTTAGGTGTGGGGTTGGGTGCCACGCCTCCTTTTTTAAATCGTACATTTTCGTACGACTGAACTCGTACGAATTCGTACAAATTAGCCACTAAACTGGCTAAACGTAAAATGCTTACGTGTTCTCGTGAGATCAGACTGGGCTTTCTGAGGCTTAAACATGACACAAAAACACGCTTGAGTGCTGCATTGATTCTGTGTGTTACTCTTTGTCAGCCCGTTAGTGTTCATGACTTCTGCGGAAGGTAAACAGGCCAACACAGTTAATGTTTGTACATTTCTTTATTTATTTCATTTAATGTAAAATAGTTTCTTTGTTTCTGTTTGTGTTTACTTTTCACAGTGTGCCCTATCAAAAATAAAACGAATGGACATCAGTATTTTATAAGCGTCAATTGTTTAACAACCAGCGAATAGTATAAGAGGCTCCACAACCTGTCATTATTGGCAGTTATGTTAGCCTTTGCCACACATTCAAAAACATTTAAAACACTTCCGTCCTCTCTCTTGCACACAGGAATAAACCACGGCCCAGTAATTGCAGGAGTAATCGGAGCACAGAAACCGCAGTACGATATCTGGGGGAACACTGTAAATGTAGCCAGCAGGATGGAGAGCACAGGGGTGCTTGGGAAAATCCAGGTAGATCACTGTTCTGACCTACTTAGAGTTTCAGTTGCACGTCTGGTGAATTATTAATGTTTTTTTCATCGGATCACGTCTCGCATGCTTCCTTTCTCAGGTCACGGAAGAGACAAATCGGATCTTACAGACATTGGGCTACATGTGTTCCTGTCGAGGGATCATCAACGTGAAGGGAAAGGGGGATCTGCGAACCTTTTTCGTCCACACCGAGATGACGCAGTCTTTATCACAAGGGAATGTAATGCCTTGAACCCAAGTCGCACACGATATTGATTAAAAACATGTACAGTTCAATATAACTAAGGCCTGTTGTAGTGGAGCTCTGCAGCGTTCTGTTCGCAGCACATAAAGTAGATTATCTCTGCATTGCTTTAAAAGTAATGGTCGGCTCAGAGGCTCTGTGTAACCCAGACGTGTCATTGTGTGTCGCTCAATCCATAATTTAAAGCAGCTGATGAGGATTTTTGTAAAATAAAGACACTTAACAAAGGGGGCCATGTTTTGATGCTAGCATTTTGTTATCCATTAAAATTTATATACAAACGTCAACTCCTATGTCTGTATTTGTTATAAGATTCAGAAGAAATGCTAATATTCGCATTGCAATCAAAGCGTTCGGAATACAATTATTTTTTAAAGATGCTGTATGTTAGTTTTTGACTCTTCTAAAACATAAGAATTCTATAATATGTCTGCAGATATTTAAGAAACATGCTAAGTGAACATTGTTGTTTATCTGAAAAACAATGCTGAAGTCAGATATTCTGCTTTCAAAATGTGCGTTAATAAATTATATTTTAGCGCCCCGGGTTGCCTTGGTGGAAAAAAGCGCATTTTATTCATTCGGTCAGGAAGGCTCTCAAAGTATGCGTCCACGACCGAAATGCGATCTCCGGTGGACTGTAGCAGCCTCCGAAATGAGAAGCAGAGTTCCACATGAGGTGGTTATTAATTAGCAAAAAATATAAACAATACAAATATAAGCATTAGGTGAGCAGGTTAAATTGTAGCCTCATGTCCTAACAACACACTATGTGATAAGATTTGCAGTCAAAACACAACAGAAAATTAAATACAGCTTTCAGAAGCACGGAATAGTCCACTTACTGCGCTCCAAAAAAAGGTTTATAATGTAATTAATACAAATTAAACCTCTTTAACATTACTAAATGTGCATGCTGAATCATTGATATGTGTTGGCTTGCACTGAGTTACAGTTCAATTTCAAACTTTTTGTTTTCAAAATCTGAGGTGAACTATCTGCTGCTGCTTTTTAGTAGTATGGCAATAAATGTCATGTAAAATGGCATTCAAACTCCCATTATTTACATTTAACATTGAAAAAAGCACATAAGGGGATTATTGTCCGTTTATCCTGTTGTTCAGCTGCAAGAAATTGAAGCTGTTTCTAAAATATAAAGTTGGTTAGAACAAAAACTCCTTTTAACATGGAAAATATTCCTTCTATCGCGTGCTGTTGCTTTTATTTAGAACACGGCATAAATCAGTCTTTAGGCTCGATAGTCAGGCACACTCCTGTTGACGTCGTCAATCTGGCAACCTGCTCTTATGTGTGTTTTGAATCAGGAGTGCAATACCAAGTTCAACCACAGGGTGTCAAACTTACATTCTGCACCTTTAACCTTTAAGTATAATGTGAATTTTTGAAAGAAAATTCTAAATTTCCATTATTACTTTTTCATGACATATACAGTATATGACCCTGAACCACAAAAACATTCTTATTTTTGAAAAACAGTATTGCATGAATCAAAATTGTACATGTTTATTGATAAGTAAAGATATTTTGAACGTTTCCATCAACGAATACATCCAAATTTAATATGATTAGTAATATGCATTGCTAAAAATTTAATTTGGACAATTTTAAAGGCAACTCCTCAATATTGTAATAATTTAAACACAAATTTGTAATAGTTTCATTTCAGCTAATATTATCATATCCTAACAAGTCAAAGAGATGTTCTCAGTTTCCAATTAATGACCCATCTGAGTGATTTTGGGGTCCAGGGTAACATACAGTCTAAAAGTGTGTGGACATAAACTCACTGACCCATTCATTTTAGGATTATTCATTTTTATTTGTTGATGTTGTTAAATAGTTAAAGAAAAAAGTTATTTTTACCTTATAAAAATCAATACATAAATCTAGCATCTATTACTCTACTGTACCATAATTTGGCCATAAATTGGTGTAAGACGAAGAAGATGATGGCATGTCACTATCCTTTAATAAGACCTAAAGTACTGTAAGGTATGTATGCTCGCTCTGAAAAAGATTTTGATGCAGAAAGTTATAGAAAAAATAATAATTAAAAAAGCAGTTTTGATTTTCCATGTTTAGAATCACCTTATGTTCTTTTCAGTTTAGAAACTACTCTGGCATATGTTGACTTTGTTATTTTTTAATTCACCCTATAACAACAAAAACATTTAGCACATGTCAGTACCAGTCTGCTCCTCAAGTAGATATACCAAACATGCCCAGTCCAGACATAACGTGCACTGACAGATGTGACTCTATGTAAGAGCTCCATTTAGACAGGTGTCACAGATCCATAGCCTTCCTCCACGCTCCAGGTGATCCCATTCTTATTGTAGAAATCAGAACGGATGTGAGCAACACGAGCAAAGCCTCTGCCCGAATCATAATGAAGTGGTGAAAATCGGCCGTACACGGATGAACACAGAACGGGTGCTGGTCTGGAGGATTCCTAAAATGAGAGGTTCTAATGAAACCTGTCAGCTCTACAGTGGGTTCCTGTAGTAAGAACTGGTTAAAAAACAGCTATGTGTGTAGAGTTACCCAAAAACTACTGTGGCAAGCACATAAGGGGTATGAAAACATGTCTACCATGGTTTTAAAATCACTTTTTTTGTTGTTGTTCAGTGTGTATGTCCAAAACATTATTATTGTTGGGCACATAAACCTTGTTAGCAAAAACAAAGATTATATCATCAAATGGTCAGAATCCCTGCTGATCTTCAAATGTAAGCTAGAGGGACCACTTAGAAATTCTCAGTTTGTCTGGATTTATTAGGTATAGCTTAATGTTACAATTTGTTTTGATCTTTAAAGGTCTGATAACATTTTTCCCAATTTTTGATCAGAAAATAGAAACACAGTTGGTCAAAATAACTAAAGTTTGCATTTGCTATGTTTAGAAATTTAAGGTTATTTCACCAAATATTGATTTCTGAACTCTTCTGAAGCTAAAACACTGGTATTAAGTTGTCAAAAAATAATATAAACATATCTGCAAATATGACAGTTTTGTTGTTATTATTTAATACAAATGTAAAAAGCTACAAATTACATTTTATATTAAATTTTGAATAAATGACCTGAGTAACTTACAGGAAAAAAATAAATAAATAATAAAATTATTCAAACATCTGAAAATATCTCACTATTTTTTAGTTAGTTGTGTTTGTACAGTATATATATATATATATATATATATATATATATATATATATATATATATTACCAGAAAATTCTGAGAAAATTCTAAACTAACATTTCTAAAAACCTTTTTGAGTCATTTAAAAAAATTTTGATACCGTACTAAATGTTCTTAGAATATACATTCAATGGCCACTTTATTGGGTAAGCCTGTTCACCGGCTTGTTAATGCAAATAGCATCTAATCAGTCAATCACATGACAGCAACTTTGCCCAGACAATCTGATGAAGTTCAAACTGAGCATCAGAATAGAGAAAAAATGTAATTTAAGTGCTTTTAAATATGCTATGGGGATTGTTGCCAGACAGGTCTGTATATGAGAATTTCAGAAAACGCTCATCTAAAAAGATTTTTAAACACACAGTCATCTTTAAGGTTTACATATATTTGTCAAAAAAAGAGATAGCATCTAGAGAGTGAAAATACTTTGCTGATGGCAGGGGTCGGAGAAGAATAACCAGACTGGTTCAAGCTGAAAGCCAACAGTATCTTAACCACTCATTACTTTTAAGGAGACAAATGCAGAAGAGCATTTGAACACACAACACATGAACACCTTGAAGCAGATAAGCTACAGCAGCAGGAAAACAAGAAAGGTGATACTCCTGTCAACTAAGAGCAATAAATTGAGGTTACAATTTACGCAGGGTCACTAAATAAATCATAATAATATATATGTTTTTCAAATGCAAAACAAAGGTCAAGGTGTACCTAATAAAGTGGCCAGTGATGTATTTTAGAAAGGTTGGTAATTGGTTGCTGACCTGGACGGATAACTGGGGAGTTTGAGGGCAAAAAAAACACCCACCTCACTGAAGATGTCCAGGCCTCTGGCTTTAGCATGCTTTCTATCATCCCGGTGGAGTTTGTTATCAAAGCCCTCAGTGCTCTGATGCAAGCAATCATACAGAGACCTCTCTGGGGCCTATAATATAAGGAAAAACCAACAAATTTTGATTTAGAGTGTGTATTTTCAAAATAGAAATGGGACATTCCACTGTAACATTTGCTTTTGTAGTTTCTTAAAAAGAAAAAAAAAACTTTTTTTCAACACTGTATCTAGCAACAACTGTTTGAAATGAATATTGGGCAGTCTCAGGTGTCTTTGTTTTATTTATTACAAGGTTTCAAAGTTGGGGAAGGATTCATTTTTCTGAGTCCTGTTACCAAAAATCAAGTTACCTTTTAAAAGGATGTTTTAAAAAGTGTCAACTAATTATTTAGTCTTTCACTCATAAAAAATGTGTTTATCTTTAATAAAATAGTTGGTAAAATGTTTGAATAATTTATATTTGCTATTAAATTCACTAAATATGTACACAAGGTGTATTTTTTTAAAATGCAAACCCATTTTATAATTTTACAGATTTTTTTAAGATTACATTTTTTAAGTCATTTAATTAAGTCAACTATTGGATAAATGATGAATATAACTCAGACTAAAAAATGTAATTTAAGCTAGTGTTTTAGAAAAAAAAGAAAAAACAGGAATGTACATTATCAGCTCATATCATACTGTATTCTAATTCAGTGTTTCCTAGATAGGCTTAGACCAAATGAATATAAACACCCTGAATATGAATTAAAATCCCTTACAACAAATGATCCATGATTTTACTTTTACTACAAATAGCAGTTAAACCATGGTAACTACAAGCCAACCGCGGTGTTGCTACACTTAACATAATTAATTGAGCCATTATAATAAAACTATGCCTCAGACTTTCAGATGAATTTATTTATTGTACTTGTATTTTAGAATCATTTGCAAAGTCAAACTTTTTTCAACCTGTTTCACAGCCTGCCGTAGTGAGCAATATGCCACCTATAAAGTATGTCCTACCTTAGTGCTACAGTTGAAGTATCGCATTTCTTTTGGTTCAGTCCTTCTGGGTGGAATAAAGCTGAATACAGACAGAGTTGAAAGTGGTTTCGATTTGGCTTCGGATAAAACGTCCATTACAGCTGAAGTAAGTTGCTGCACACGGTGACAGCTCGGCGTCTGCGGTTGCTAAGAAACTTCTGGAAAACTCACTCCCGTGTTTAAAGCGATAAATAAATTATTACAAGTCGACACGACAAATGAAAGCAACTGAATTGTTTCCCAATTTTAGTTGTTTTAAAATGACCATCTAAATTCATTGTTTTCTTATTTGTATTTTACATTTGTGTGCTTCAGTTAAAAATATATCCTTTTATTTTCATATTTAAAAATCTGTTTTATTGCGTCTGAATAGTTTTTCAAATAATAATTTAAAAAGAACTAACATGACCTGAAATATTCGTTTGAAAAAGGCTATTTAGTAAGAGCACTTCGTGGTTGTGAGCGGTGGCATTCCAAATTTAAATACTGTATTTATTCGAGAGACTAAATGTTAGGCAACATTTGAAAGCTGCTCAAGACTTCATATCGTTCATTTTCATGGACAAAGTTCGTGATTAAAACTCACACATAATGGGAGGGGAATCGATGAGCATCATAACCCATGGCAGCCACTCAGAAGAGTAACGACCAAAACTAGACTAAAAATGTCCCGGTTTGACTGATTAGTGTGGTGCACAGCTGTGGCTCATCATCACTCACGCCACCCACCTTTATGAAACAGCAAAAATTCTGTGTATTGTTGACGGCGACAGCGATTTGCATGGAAGATAAAAAAGCTAAGTGTAGCAAATATTGAAAATAAAAAAAGCACCAGTAGTTGTGACTCTGCCAATTGCACCTTGGATAATAGAACAACCAAGAGTAGATTTACAAATACATGAAAAAAATAAGAGACATGTGTGATGAAATTCAGTTAAAGTTGTTTGTAAAACAATACATACAAACAGAGTATCATACATTTCTCCAAATATATACAGATGGATCAAAAAACTTAAAAACTGATAGGACAGGAGCTGCAATCTACATCCCAGAATTTGAAGTTTGGAAGGCAAAAAGAATAACAGATGGTACAGCAATATACACAGCAGAAATGATAGCAATTCTCATGGCAATAGAATGGGTACATGATTAGAGTTGACAAAGATGTTCAGACTCAATGGCAGTGCTTCAAAGTTTACAATCATTACAGACAAATAGAAATGACATATTATGGGAAATCATGACAATGTTATACAGTATTAAACAAATTGGATTAACTATTTGTTTCATCTGGGTTCCAGCATGTGGGAATACAAGGAAACGAAGAAGCAGATACTGTAAACTGGCAAAAGAATCATTAAAAATGAATGAACCAAATTTAAACATTACACTCAGTAGAACAGAAGGGAAACACCTGATTTTAGAAACATGCAATAAGAAATGGCAGAAATGTTGGAATTCTTGTCAATCAGGACAGCATTATCATAAAGTACAAAAAAACATAAAGAAAAGTAAGGTCAGCCATAACATCTGTAGAAAACAACAAGTCATACTTACACATTTAAGAACAGGTCATTCCAATCTCAATTATACATTACATATAGGGAAACACAATACAGGTCTATGTGATAAATGTTTAGTAGAGGAAACAGTGGAACATGTATTGTTTAGGTGTAATACAGATGAAAGGGAAAGAGAATATTTAAGAGAAGAGCTAGTAAGAATGGGTGTATCTGAATTTACATAAAGCAGTGTTTTAAATGATGGGCCAAATGCAGGGGAACAAATGAGGACAATTATGAAATTTATTAGAAATATTGGTTTAATAGACAGGATATAGCAAATAGGTTAGGTTAGATCAGGGGTGTCCAAGGTTTTTGGGCCGAGGGCCAGATGGTGGTTCTTCAGTTCTTTATGGTATTTGAGGTGCTATTTAGCACTTTTACTGTGTAAAGAACCTTTAAAGCACCATAAAGGTTTTTCAGTGGTTCTTTGGGGGGTTTAAAGTGCTATAAAGCACCACTACTACTGGTAAGCACTTGTTCATATAGCTAATTCTCATAACTCTTATGCCGTTTTTTTTTTTAAAGTAACATTATGAGCACCTTAAAATATATATAGCACCATTTGACAAAAGTACTATATAGCACCTATTTTTTAAGGTGCTGTATAGCACCAAAAAAGGTTCCCCCCTCGTTACGACCAAAGAACCAGTTTTGATGCTATTTAGCACCTTTTTTTTAGAGTATATATATATATATATATATATATATATATATATATATATGTGTGTGTGTGTGTGTGTGTGTGTGTGTGTGTGTGTGTGTGTGTGTATGTATGTGTGTATGTGTGTATGTGTGTGTGTGTGTATTATTATGGAATTATTTTCTACTATTTTAAAATCATAATATGTATTTTACTCACCATAAACTCTGTTAATGTGAACAGTGACGTTGTTTCATCAAGGGAAATTTGGATGAATCCAAACTCTTGTAAAACTCGGACATTTCCCACACTCACTGTGGATTTTCCTTCTTCTTGGTTGCTCCATGGCTCGCCAAAACGTGGATATCAATTATGTTTACTTCAGTGTGGTAATTGAAGGCGCGTGATAGCGACACCCGGTGGTTATTTATTGAATTACATAAATTTTTCTACAGCGGGCCGGATTCTGTTAATATTTATAAAAAGCCTCGCGGGCCGCCACTAAACTTATTGCGGGCCGCAGATGGCCCGCGGGCCGTAGTTTGGACACCCCTGGGTTAGATCCATTCTTTTCACACTCCATCACAGTAGGTGGCGGTATGCACCTAAAAGCGGGTTTGCAACCCGCCAATACAACCTACAGAAGAAGAAGAAGAAGAAGAAGACGACGACGACAGCAGAACTATGTTTTCTCTCAGGGTCTTTCTCAGTAAGTTTGTCTTTTTCTTTTCAATGTATTAGGTGCGGCATGCAAGGTTGCTTTTTGCTGGTTTGAACCACAATCTGTGCAATTATGTAGGCCTACTTTATAGATCAGTGACTGGTTTAAAAACTAATTTCATCAAATAACATCAAAATTCACCTCGCCACTTCTGTGTTTTTGTGCCAATGTCGGTTTATTTTCTGTTTTTGGTTTGTTTTCCCCCAGTGCTTCTGGGCTGTAGCCTATCTGCAGGTGTTACGTTAAATCTAGACCCTCTAGATGCTGATGTGTCGCCATTAACAAGTAAGTGTACTGTTAGTTGTCATTTGATTTAGGGTGTTACGGTTTAACTGGTGACCGTATTAACGGGTGTCCCTTTCCTGATGTAAGCTATTCACTTTTGCAGATCGGCAGATTCGTCACTTTTTCACAGCAACAAAACATGCCTATAACAAATAAAGATACTTTTTTCTTGGTGTCAGTGTCATTGTAAACATTATTGATTTTAATATTTGTGTATCAGAACAGTATATTACCAAAATTAACTTAAAAAATATTTATAATTAACATGTCATCAACGGGATTCGAACTCGTGTAGTCAAAAGGTTCAGAATACGTGGCAACACGCCTATCTAACCGAGCTATTCATGACTCTACTTGAATTGGGGTTGTGGGGTGGTGGACTCGTGTTAAATTGTTCCCATAGACCCATGTTAACATGTTGTTTACATACTCGCGTTGACGTGTTTTTTACAAACTCTCCCGCTAATATTTTCTCAGAATATATATAACATCAAATAACAAGAAAATGTTTAATCAGTTGGTCAAACCATGCTTTTTTTATATAATTGTAGACTCACGCTAAGCGGTGCTTTGGACTCGTGTTATCTTGTGTCCCATGCTCACACATATACATAAAGAGTTTACAAAAAATGAATACAATGACGATGTTATTATGCAACATATTTTCTAAAATGTCTAATATATCTAATATATATCATAATATGCAATAGAATATTACTTGAAAATCGCAACAATGTAATGTATTATGTCGGTCACATCTGTAACAAGGCAGAAGTATGAACATGATTTGGTTAATTGCGATAAAATTACAAAAAAAGCTACAGGTCAAATAGTCTTTGGTAGCTCACTTAGACAGGTAACAGATTATGTTGTGATTTCTCTTTTCCTTGCGGGTTCGAATCCCGTGTACGAGATTGTTTTTTTAGCCTAATTTTTAAAATTCTGTTTAGAAAAGAAAGAACGGGGGACTGTTTACGCAGGCTTTTAGCGGAACATCATTGTCATTTAGAGCTATTCTGAGAAAATATCAGCTCTTGTGTGACTTTGTAGACACAGGTTAACACGAGTCTAAGGCACAGGTAAACATGAGTCTACAACTATGAAAAAACGTGGTTTGACGAACTGATGAAACATTGTCTTTTCATTCAGAGCTATTCTGCGAAAATATTAGCGAGAGAGTCTGTAATAAAAACACGTCAACGCGAGTACATGTAAACAACATGTTAACATGGGTCTATGGAAACAATTTAACGATATTTAAAATGTAACAATTTAGTAATATTCTATTGCATATTATGATATAGATTAGATATATTAGACATTTTAGAAAATATGTTGCATAATAACATCGTCATTGTATTCATTTTTTGTGAACTCTTTATGTATATGTGTGAGTATGGGACACAAGATAACACGAGTCCAAAGCACCGCTTAGCGTGAGTCTACAATTATAAAAAAAAAGCATGGTTTGACCAACTGATTAAACATTGTCTTGTTATTTGATGTTATATATATTCTGAGAAAATATTAGCGGGAGAGTTTGTAAAAAACACGTCAACGCGAGTATGTAAACAACATGTTAACATGGGTCTATGGAAACAATTTAACACGAGGCCACAACCCCAGCGGCAGCATGTTTTGACTGATAAAGATATTAAAACTGACCAATACACGTAGAATCGTGATAGCTCAGTTAGATAGGCGTATTGACATGTGTGCTGAACCTTTTGACTACACGAGTTCGAATCCCGTTGATGACATGTTAATTATAAATATTTGTAGGTTAATTTTGGTCATATACTGTTCTGATACACAAATATTAAAATCAATAATGTTTACAATGACACTGACACCAAGAAAAAAGTATCTTTATTTGTTATGGACATGTTTTGTTGCTGTGAAAAAGTGACGAATCTGACAATCTGTAAAAGTGAATAGCTTACATCAGGAAAGGGACACCCGTTAACACGGTCACCAGTTAAACCGTAACACCGGCAACAAGTGCTTAATGTGTAGTTCTGTGGTATGAGACTTCAGCTCTGAGTGATGAGTGAAAACAAGCGATTGCACTGGTCAACAAAGTTATTCTTCCTTTGTAACTTGACTTTCTTCTGTGTAACCTTTTACTCTACCTTCCAGAAACCATAGTGATTTGTAATGATGACCGTGCGGTCTTGAAATGCGGTGAGCATTTTCCACAACCCATGTTTCAATGTGTACTTTAAGATAACAACATGGATTCAATAAACGTGGTGCTCTTTCTCCATGTAGCATATGGTGTGCTACAGATAACTGCTGCAAACTATGGTCGTGCTAATAGCGGTGACTGCTCTGGAAGGCGTCCAATCCTTTCCCAAAACACCAACTGCTACTTCAATGCACTGGCTCCTGTTTCACAAAGGTATTGATTTTAATTTTTACTTTTTATACTCTTTATTCTCATACCATAGCGGTTGAGGACCCTTTAAAAGTTTTAAATGGCTTAAGGTGGGGTTTAAACTAGGGATGGCTGACGTGAAACTGACGTTTCGACACAGTGTCGAGATCCCGAAGCGCAAGTGTTTCAAAACACTGCACCGAAGCATGAGCCGAAACACCCAGGTCACGTGACTAAAGTGTTTCGAAACACCTGATCACGTGACTAAGTGTTTCGAACCACCTGGTCACGTGACTAAAGCGATTCAAAGCATCGATCAGTTCAGAAGCGTTTCGAGACCTGGTGATTCTGCTTTTGACTGACAGGGTCAGTAGACACTTCTTTCCCGTTTAGCCGAGTGGACCGTGTGTGTGTGCAAGTTATCTTGCTTCAAATGACTTTGGGTTCGAATCCCGACTTGTACAAATTCTCAGACATCATAATTTTATGTATTTTAATTATGTTACTGTTTTGGTGTAGTCTAGATAGGATACAGCTGCAGTTACGCCATCAATTTAGCGCCATTTCTGTAACACTGTACAACAATTATTAATATTTTTACAGTACTGTGATGGTTGGGTTTAGAGTTTGGGCAATAAAATACAATAAATTGAAAATTTAATGAATAATATAAATAATTCTTGTTAACCTTCGGCCACAACTGTATCTGATCTAGCAACAACCCTGTTTTTTGACCAAAACAAGACATATTTATTCACAGAGTGTTTATTCGGATGTCAGACCGACGTTGAAACAAAACGATACAAGAACAGAGCAATTCCAACTGATATTAAAGCATTTCAAAACAGCAGATTTGACCTGGATTCGAACCCACAATCCCTGCATGGTAGGTAGAAACCCTTACCGCTCCACTACATCACTTGGGGAACCAATTCCACAAAGTGGGATTTAATACCTCAATTTCCTCAACTGTTTTTGGCTGAAGCTGTTCAAGTGAAATACACAGAAAATGACCACTAGGTGTCACCGTAGAGTGGGGTTTCGAAACGTTTCGAAGCTTCGACACATTTGCTTCGACTGCTTCAGTGTTTCACGAAGCCTCGCTTTGCCCATCACTAGTTTAAACTATTTATTAAAAACCATACTAATTAAAAAAATATATATATAATTTTTTTTTTCCTCTCTCTCTTCCGCCTGCCATCACCTGTAGCTGCAATGGGCTCAGAAGTTGTGAGCTTTATGCTACAACTGATATCTTCACTGACCCCTGCTCTGACATGCGCTCCTATCTTTCCGTCACCTACTACTGCCTCCCACCTGAAATCCGTGAGTATTCTCCTGTTTGCTACTCCAGGTTCATGTGTTTTAACTTCAGTTGAATCCTGAATTAAGTCAGTTGTGCTTCTCTGCAAGACCCATCTTAATCTTAAACTGTCCATGAGCACTTAAATAGAGTATTGCCAACTCTGGCCTGTCTTTGCACTTAAATTTAGTAGCAATTGCCCAGTCTTGAGTTCTTTGCAATATCAAGGATTTCAGGTGAAAACCAGGTCTGCTTTGTTTTAATAAATGGTGACGCACGTCAGCCTGCTTCAATGTTTTAACGTACTTTTCTTGACTTCTGTTGTTTCTACAGGTTTAAGTGCAGTCTGTGAAAATGCCAATGCTAGCTTCAAATGTGGTGTGTAGTTTTTGCTTTTTAATCTCCTATTAATTGCTGAGTTTGGCCAATGGCAAATCTTTAACTCCTCTGTGACTCCTACTTTTCAGAGGACGGATCTCTCCTACACATTCACGCTGCTAACTACGGGCGAACTGATAGCAGCACGTGTTCTGCTGAACGACCTCCATCTGAAGTTGGCAAAACTAACTGCTATGCCTCAAACTCGCAGACAGTGGTTGCTAATGCGTCAGTATTAAAGCAGTGTTTAATTGCAAAATAAGTCCAGTTTTTTAATCTCATGGGTTTCACTTGATGGGCTTTTATCCCCCCCCTCTCTTTCTCTGTGTAGATGTGAAGAAAAGAACAACTGCTCCATTTCAGCCTCCAATGATGTCTTCTCAGATCCGTGTTACGGCACGTACAAGTACCTGTACACCGCATACTCCTGCGTGCCTCAGTGTAAGTTGTGGTACAGATTGAGTAGAGCTTAAGTTTTCTCTCTCTCTTTGGTCTAATTTTTTTTCTTTTTTTTTCCTGCAGTTTATTGGATCTGATCTTGAGGATTTGGATTTTTGGCATCTCTACATTGCTGCATTGTTTAAACATTCCCATATTGTAACCATGGTTAATACATGTTAACATCTGTTTGATATCTTATGGAATGTTTACTGTGAGATGGCTTAACTGTAGAATACTAGTTTGCTAATCTGTGTTCAGCCTTTTATGCAGGTGTCTTGTACAATCGTCCTCATTTGGGATTTTGTTCAATAAACCCTTTTAAAAAAGAAATTGTGTTCTGGTTTGAGTTGTGCTACCATACATGCCCTGTTTATTGTATGGTTTAAAGACTGTGCTCTACAAAGCTTATTTAATCTAATAGCTAGAAGACCATGAGCTAATGCAAATGGGTCACTCCTGTCGGCATGGACAAGCTGGTGTTACATTTTTTGCACCAGCTGAACAACTAAAGTTTGCCGGATCTGAATTCTGATTTCTAAATCTGCTGCCTCCCCAATGTCCTGCTGCTTTTAAGGCACACATGGAAATCAGATTTCACAAAGTGTCGTCTATGAATTGGTTCATGAAATCCAGTTTCTGCTGATCATCTGTTCCAACATTGCAAAGGTGCTCAATAGGATTGTCATGAGGCTAAACAAATAAAGCGAACATGATTGGAGCTTTTGTTCCACTAAAGAATCCTGAGGCTTTTTCTTTTTATATATATATATATATATATATATATATATATATATATATATATATACATACATACATTTATGCTAGAAAGTGACCATGTTGCCAAAGAATTTCTTAACTTTTTGTTTTAAAACAGTTACAAAATGACAAGTTAAATCATAGCCTACTGTCATTGGTGTAAAGATCAATAGGCCTATACTCCACATTAGCCTACTCTGAACAGACTACTTTCATAGTGAAGCACTCTTTGGAAACTTTATATACAACATAATTATTATTATTATTATTTTTTTTGTGGTGGTGAAGGAGGGACAGGTGAAATCCAAAGTTTCATTAAAATTAGCAAAAATGATAGGTCTATTTCTATTCAGAGCTAAAACCTACATTTGAAAAGCTGTTCAAAGCTGCTTTTTTCTCTCTCTTTTTCTTCCTTTCTCCCTCTTTTTTCTTTTTTCTTTCTCGTGGGCATGATTTTGGAACCGGTGACTGTAGCATCATAAATGTTAATAAAATGATAAACCCAAAACAAAGTGCAGCAACTCACAGAAGTGTAACACACGACCAAAGATATGTCATGTTTGACACTCGAGACAGTGTGGCGCACAGCTGTGTCTTATTATCACTCACACTTCCCACCAATAAATATGAACCAGTAACTGCTGATTGTGTACCGTTGACACTAGAGCTATGCTTTCTCTCAGGATTTTTCTCAGCTGTAAGATTGCATAGTTCTTTTTAAAGCAGATGCTGCATAAAAGGTTATTTTTTGCTGGTTTGACCCATGATCTGTACAATTATATATTTTATAGATCAGTGACTGGTCTTAACAGCATCAAAATACACCTTGCCACTTCTGGGTTTTTGCATCAATGTGAGTGTTTATTTTTTGCTCTCTTCCAGTGCTTCTGGGCTGTTGCCTATCTGCAGGTGTTGCATTAAAGCTAGTCCCTCCAAACGCTGATGTGTCACCATTAACTAGTAAGTTTGTTGTTGTCACTTGATATGGTGCAACAAGTGATTTAACGTAGTTCTGTGTTATTGTGAGACTTAAGAGCTCTCAGCTCATTCAAGTGCTTGAGACTAGATCGTGAATGAAGTTGTTCTCCCTCTTTTAACTTCTGTGTAAATGTAACCCTTCTCTACCTTCCAGAAACCATAGTGATTTGTAATGGTGAACGTGCGGTCTTGAAGTGTGGTGAGCATTTTTCACATCTTATGCTTTAATGTGTACATGGGTAAGATCACATGGATTAATTCATAAAAGTGTGGTGTTTCTCCATCTAGTATATGGTGGGCTTCAGATAACCGCTGCAAACTATGGACGTACTAATAGAGGTGACTGCTCTGGAAGGCGTCCAGTCCTTCCCCAAAACCCCAACTGCTACTTCAATGCACTGGCTCCTGTTTCGCAAAGGTATTGATTTGTGCAAAATGCTTTTATAATGTGTTCATTTTGATTATTTATACTCTTGGTCCTCATACCATGGCAGGTAATGAGGATCCTTCACAAGTTTTAAAAGTCTTCACCTTTTGTGTGTGTGGTCATTTTTCCTGCCATCACCTGTAGCTGCAATGGGCTGCAAAGTTGTGAGCTTTTTGCTACAACTGCAATCTTCTCTGATCCCTGCCCTGACATGAGCTCCTATCTTTCAGTCACCTACTACTGCCTCCCACCCACAATCCGTGAGTATTCTCCGGTTTGCTACACTGTTTTTATGCATTTAACTTCAGTTGAATCCAGAATTAAATCAGTGGTGCTTCTCTGCCAGACCGTCACCTGGAAGTACACTTAATAGTTTTATACTATCCATGAGCACTTAAAAGTACTGCAAACTCTGTTCTCCCTTTGGACAATTGCTGCTAAATTCGAGTGCAGTCTTGAGTTATTTTGCAATATCTAGATTTCAGGTGAAAAGCAGGCTCCACTTGATTTGTTTTAATAAATGCTGACACATGTGAGCCTGCTTCAGTGTTTTGAATACTTTCTTGACTTCTCTGTTTTCTACAGGTTCAAGTGCAGTCTGTGAAAATGCCAATGCTAACCTGAAATGTGGTGTGTGGTATTTATCTATTGCTTTTGGTCTCCACTAATTGCAGAGTTTGGCCAATGGTAAACTTAAGTTGTGAAACCTACTTTTCAGAGGACGGATCTCTCCTAAACATTAACACTGCAAACTACGGGCGAACTGATAGCAGCACATGTTCTGCTGGAAGACCTGCTTCTCAAGTTGCCAAAACTGACTGCTATGCCTCAACTTTGCGGCCAATGGTTGCTTATGGGTCAGTATAATAGCCTTGTTTAACTAGAATTAACTCCAGTTTTATCCTATGGGTTTGGCTTAACCTTTTCTGTTTGTGTAGGTGTAATGGAAAGAACAGCTGCTCCATTTCAGCCTCCAACGGTTTCTTCACAGATCCGTGTGTCAACACGTACAAGTACCTGTACATCGCATACTCCTGTGTACCTCAGTGTAAGTTGTTGTACTGATTGATTGATTAATTAATCGAGTAAGAGTTATCACTCGTTGGTCTAAATTTGTTTATTCTTGCACTTTTATAGGAGCTTAACTCGTGGATCTGGATTTGTTGCATCTCCATGCATGGCTGCATTAAATGTTTAAACATTCCCACATTGTAACAATGGTTTAATTCATGTGTTAACATCTGTTTGGTATCTTATGGAATGTTTACTGTGACACTAATCTGTGTTCAGCCTTTCGTGCAGGTGTCTTGTATTATCATCCTTATGTTCTGTTGGGAGGTTATGTTCAATAAACTCTTTAAAAGAAAAAAAAGAAAAAAGAAACGAGGTGTTGATCAGGTTCTTGGAGTCCTGCTGTCACACAAACCCCGTTTATCTATGGTATGGTTTAAAACAGTGGTTCCCAACCAGAGTTCACAAGGGGGGTGCAGGAGAGGATATAGAGTTGAGGCATAAAATGCTCCACTAATACATATATCCAAATAGTACCAAAAAATAAAAATGTGCTTAAAATTCCAATGTAATAGTAAAAAAAATTGTATATCTAAATAATTATTTACGTTTTGCTCACTCGCGCAACGTGCTTGACAACATAAAGGCCAAAACAAAACATGGCAGAGAAACGTAAATGCAGTGATCCTTCAGAGGTGAAGAAAAAGATTAGACACTCTGACAAAACCTACCTAAATTTTGGTTTTATTGAAGGTCAAGACAAGTTTTGGCCAGAATGTTTCTTCTGTGGTGAAAAACTGGCAAACGACAGCATGAAACCAAGCAAAATGAAAAGACACCAGGAAACGAAGCATCCAGAGACACTAAGTAAAGATCAGGATTTTTTTGAGAGAAGAGATGGCTCTGTCAAAAAGATCGACAGACATCAGAAAAGCATTTGAAAGAGCAGGTAGTGATTTACAGAAGGCCACTAAAGCTTCGTTTGACTGTTCGCTGATGATTGCCAAGGCAAAAAAAGACTCATAATATTGGAGAGGAGCTAATCAAACCCGCCTGCATTAAAATAGTGGAGGAAATGTGTGGCCTGTAAGCAGCTGAAAAGGTTAAATCTGTCCCACTTTCTAACAACACTGTGAAAGACAGAATTGATAAAATGGCAGAAAACTGCAAAAATCAGTTGCACGAAAAGCTTAGGAAAGCCAATGCCAGACCTAGAACATGAGCTGATGCAGCACTGCCACTCCTGTCAGCTTAAACCACAAACTGGTGTTACAATTTGCACAATCTGGACAAAACTGAAGTTTGCCTGGTCTGAATCAAGAATCACCAAATTTAATGTTCTTTGCTGCCTTGTTCAGTGTCCTGCTGCTTTGATTTAGGGCACACATAGAAATCAGATTTCACAAGAATGTGTAGTTTATATGAAATAAGTTTCTGCTGATCTTCTACTCAGACATCTCAAAGGTGCTCAATTGGATTGACATCTTAACGCTAAATGATTACAGTGCAAATGGTATGTTAACATGATTTGAGCTTTATTGCATTCAGCTGAAGAAACCTGAGTTTTTTTTTTTTTTTTACTTTTCTGAAACCTACTGCATCTGTCTTGCCATACAGGGGCTTTGTATGTCTATTATTAAAAATTTATTTAAAAAAATAAATACTCAACAGGCTTAATTGTTTTTGTTTGTTTGTTTGTTTGGTTTTTTCTTGCCAGAAAGTGACCATAGTCTTTGCTTTGGAATTTGAAAACTTTTAATCGGAAACTAATTACAAAAAAATGACTAAAAGCAAAGCCTACTGTCGATGACGTAATGATCAATAGGCCTACATACCTGTATAAGCCTACTTGAATAGTGAAGCTATTTATTGACAACATTTTTTAGGGGCAGGCGAAATCAAAGCTTCATTGAAATATGCAAAAGTCTATTGTTTTTATTCAGAGCTAAAATTTGCATTTGAAAAGCTGTTAAGGATTCTTCATCAATTTTCATGGGCAAAGTTCAAGATTTAAATGGGAAGGAAGAAGGGAAAGGGGTGAAAGTAACATCTTAAACTTTAATAAAACGATAAACCCAAAATAGAGTGGCAGCCATTCACAGAGGAGTAACACAACCAAAACTAGACAAAAAAATGTCCCAGGTTTGACTGACGGGTGTGGTGCACAGCTGTGGCTCATTATCACTCACACCACCCACCTATAAATGTGAATCAGCAAAACTTCTGTGTACTATTGTTGGTGACACCAGAGCTATGGTTTCTCTCAGGGTCTTTCTCAGCTGTAAGTTCCTATGTATTGAATCAGATGCAGCAGGCAAGGTTGTTTTTTTTGCTGGTTTGACCCACAATCTGTACAATTATGTAGGCATAGTGTATAGATCAGTGATTGGTCTTTGCTGGTTAAACTAATTTTAACAGCATCAAAATTCACCTTGCTACTTTTGGGTTTTTGTGCCAATGTCAGTTTATTTTCTGCTCTTTTTCCAGTGCTTCTGGGCTGTAGCCTATCTGCAGGTGTTACATTAAATCTAGCCCCTCTAGATGCTGATGTGTCACCATTAACTAGTAAGTGTACTATTAATTGTCCTTTGATTTTAATGCAACAAGTGATTTTTAACATGTAGTGTGGTATTAGACTTATAGCTCTGAGTGACGAGTGAAATCAAGTGATTGCACACTTGAGACTAGATCGTCAACAAAATTATTCTCCTTTTTTAACTTCTGTGTAACCTTTCTCTACCTTCCAGAAACCATAGTTATCTGTAATGATAAACGTGCGGTCTTGAAATGTGGTAAGCTGTTTTTCCACAACTGTTGTTTCAACGTGTACTTCTAAGATCACATGGATCCTTTAAATGTGTGCTCTTTCTCCATGTAGCATATGGTGTGCTACAGATAACTGCTGCAAACTATGGACGTACTAATAGACGTGACTGCTCTGGTAGGCGCCCAGTCCTTCCCCAAAACACCAACTGCTACTTCAATGCACTGGCTCCTGTTTCACAAAGGTATTGATTTGTGCAAACTGCTTTACACTTGGTCCTCATACTAGGTGGTTAATTAAGACTCTTTACAAGTTTTAAATTACTACTTTTTTTTTTTTTTTTTTTTTTTTTTTTTTTTTTTTTTTTTTTTTTTTCCTGCCATCACGTGTAGCTGCAATGGGCTCAGAAGTTGTGAGCTTTATGCTACAACTGATATCTTCACTGATCCCTGCCCTGACATGCGCTCCTATCTTTCCGTCACCTACTACTGCCTCCCACCTGAAATCCGTGAGTATTCTCCTGTTTGCTACTCCAGGTTGTTCATGTGTTAACTTCAGTTGAATCCTGAATTTAGTCTGGTGCTTCTCTGCAAGACCCATCTTAATTTTAAACTGTCCATGAGCACTTAAACGGAGTATTGCCAGCTCTGGCCTCTCTTTCGACAATTGCTACTAAATTTAAGTGCAGTCTTGAGTTCTTTGCAATATCAAGATTTCAGGTGAAAACCTGGTCTACTTTGTTTTAATAATAAATGGTGACACATGACACAAATGGTGACTTTTCTTGACTTGTCTTTTCTACAGGTTCAAGTGCAGTCTGTGAAAATGCCAATGCTAACTTCAAATGTGGTGTGTAGTTACTTTATTTTTTCAAATCTTTAATTGCAGAGTTTGGCCAATGGAAAATCTTTAACTCCTCTGTGAAACCTACTTTTTCAGAGGACGGATCTCTCCTACACATTCACGCTGCTAACTACGGGCGAACTGATAGCAGCACGTGTTCTGCTGGACGACCTGCATCTCAAATTGCCAAAACTAACTGCTATGCCTCAAATTCGCAGACAGTGGTTGCTAATGCGTCAGTATTAATGTGTTTAATTATACGAGTCCTGTTTTAATCCTATGGGTTTTACTTTAATTTCTCTTTTCTGTATGTAGATGTGAAGGGAAGAACAGCTGCTCCATTTCAGCCTCCAATGGTGTCTTCTCAGATCCGTGCTATGGCACATACAAGTATTTGTACACCGCATACTCATGTGTGCCTCAGTGTAAGTCGTTGTACAGATTTAATTGAGTAGGTGTTGGGTTCTTTGGTCTAAATTATTTTTTTTCCTCTTCCCCCTGCAGTTTATTGGATCTGATCTTGCAGATTTGTGTCCTTTTTGGCATCTCCACATGGCTGCATTGTTTAAGCATTTCCTTTATATTAACAATGGTTTTGTTAACATCTGTTATTTGGTGTCTAAGTTTCTGTGAGACTGCATAACTGTCAAATAATAGTTTGCTAATCCATGCTCTGCCTTTAGCTTGCTTATACTCTGTTGGGAGGTTATGTTCAATAAACTTTTAAAAGAAATTTAGGTGTTGGCCTGGTTCTTGGAGTCCTGTCATAAGAGTTGTGTGTGTGGTTTTTTTTTTTTTTTTTTTTTCTTCTCCTCTTCCCTTTCCTCCACCCTCCCCTTCTATGGCAGGGGTTCTCAAACTCTGTCCTAGAAGTCCAATGTCCTGCAAATTTTAGCTCCTAGTTGCCTCAACACATGCAAGGAGGTTTCTAGTAAGAGCATGCTTTAGCTAGCCCAGGTGTGTCTGGTTTGAGTTCAAATCTGCAGGATGCTGAACCTCCAGCACTGAGCTTGAGAACCCCTGGTCTATGGTATGCTTGAGCTCTAAAGAACCACTTATTTGATGTAATAGGTCTCAATTCCTGGAAGGCCACAACTCTGCACAGTTTTGCTCCAACCCTGATCAAACACAGCTAATCCAACTAACGAAGGTGTTCATAACTTTTGGATTTGGGGCAGCTGTGTTTGATCGGGTTGGAGCAGAGCTGTGGCCCTCCAGGAATTGAACTTGAGACCTGTGTTCTATGTCAGAAGATAATGAGCTGATGCAACACTGACACTTCTGACAGCTTAAACTACAAGGTAGTTTTACAATTTGCACAAGCTGAACAACTAAAGTTTGTCTAGTCTGAATTATGATTTACTAACTCTAATGCTCTTCTCTGCCTTGTTGTTCAATGTCCTGATTTAAGACCCACAAAGAAGTCTCATATTTTGCAATGTTGTGCAAGTGTAATTTATGAATTGAATAATGAAATTGACTTCTATTCTTTGCCAACAAATCCAAAGGTCCTGTCTTAGATTGAAATCTTGAGGCTACATGAGTACAGTGAAAATGTTGTGTATGTTCATGTGACTTTTGCTCGCATGATTTTTTCTTTTTTTTTGTGTGTGTGTTCTGAAATTTGCTATATCTGTTTTGCCAAGTTTCTGGCCAAAATATTGCTTCTGTATTGGAGTGTTTTTTTTTTGTTGTTTTTTGTTTTTAAATATGTGTATACACAAATACTATTTACAAACTGGACTATACAGTGATAGCATAGCCTACTGCCATTGAGGTAGTGATCAATAGGCCTACACTACATATTAGCTTACTCTAAACAAGCTGGTGAATAGTGATGCCATTCATTGGCAATGCTTTTTAAAATATTCTAAATCAATAGGTATATTGTTTTATTTAGAACTAAAACTTACATTTGAAAGGCTTCATATCATACATTTTCAGGGACAGAGTTCATGACTTATACAAACAGTATGAGGGGAAACCAGTGAAAGAAGCATCTTAAACTAATAAAATGATAAACACAACAAAGTGCAACCGCTCACAGAAGAGTAACACGACCAAAGATGTCCATGTTTGACTCTCGGGACAGTGTGGTGCACAGCTGTGGCTCATTATCACTCACACCACCCACCTATAAATATGAATCAGTAAGTGCTTTCTGTACCGTTGGTGACGACACCAGAATTATGTTTTCTTTCAGGGTCCTTCTCAGCTGTAAGATTAATTAAGATGTAATTTTTTTACAAGCAGATGCAGCATACAATTTTTTATTTTTTTTTCTGCTGGTTTGAGCCAATGATCAATTCGATTTTGTACTGTACAGATCAGTGGCTTAAACTGGTTAAGAACTCATTTTAATAGCATTAAAATTTACCTTGCCACTTCTGGGGTTATGTTCTACCAACGTGAGTGAGATTAACAGTGCATTATGTTTATTTTCTGCTTTCTTTCACAGTGCTCATAGCCTGTAGCCTATCTGCAGGTATTACACTAAATCTACTCCCTGTGGATAATGAAGTGTCGCCATTAACTAGTAAGTTGCATGTGGAGTATGTTTTGTTTTTTCCCTTTTCCCCAGTCAATCTCATTTGGTAAAACCAGCAACAAGAGATTAACATGTACTTAGATCAAGCTCTTTCACACTAGAGACTAGATAGTGAATGAAGTTTATTCTCCCTCTGCAACTTAATTTCCTTCTGTCCAAACCTGTAACCTTTCTCTACCTTCCAGAAACCAAAGTGATTTGTAATGGTGAACGTGCGGTCTTGAAATGCGGTGAGCAATTTTTCTGCAATCCTTGTTATAGATTGTGTAATATTACTTGGATTCATTAATAAAAGTGTGGTGATTTTTTTTCTTCATGTAGCATATGGTGGGCTTCAAATAACTGCTGCAAACTATGGACGTACTAATAAATTTGACTGCAAAGGGCGTCCAGTCTTTCCCCCAAACCCCAACTGCTACTTCAATGCACTGGCTCCTGTTTCACAAAGGTATTGATTTGTGCAAACTGCTTTATAATTTGTTCATTTTGACTGTTTATACTCTTGTTTCTCATACCGTGGTGAGTAATGATGATCCTTCGCCTTGAGAAGCCATTCAAAATTTGTGGTGTTTTAACATGCACTTTTTTTTTCCCGCCATCATGTATAGCTGCAATGGGCTGCAAAGTTGTGAGGTTTTTGCTACAACTGATATCTTCACTGATCCTTGCCCTAATATGCGTACATACCTTTCAGTCACCTACTACTGCCTCCCACCTGAAGTCCGTGAGTATTCTCCTGTTCATGTTCATGCATTATTTAACTTCAGTTGAATCCAGAAATAAGTCAGTGGTGCTTCTCTCCAAGATAGTACACTTAATAATGTTAAACTTTTGTTTATTGAGCACTTAGAGTATTGCAAACTCTGTTCTCTCTTTGAACAATTGCTATAAATTTAAGTGCAGTCTTTTGTTATTTGCAACATCAAGATTTCAGGTGAAAACCAGCTCTACTTCGTTTAATAAATGGTGACACGCGTGAGCCTGCTTCAGTGTTTTGAGTGTGGTTTTTCTTGACATCTTTTCTACAGGTTCAAGTGCAGTCTGTGAAAATGCCAATGCTAACTTCAAATGTGGTGTGTAGTTACTGTATTTTTATTGCTTTAAATCTCCATTTAATTGCAGAGCTTGGCCAATGGTAGATATTAAACTCCTCTGTGAAACCTACTTTTTCAGAGGACGGATCTCTACTACACATTCACGCTGCTAACTACGGGCGAACTGATAGCACCACGTGTTCTGCTGGACGACCTGCTTCTCAAATTGCCAAAACTAACTGCTATGCCTCAAATTCGCAGACCGTGGTTGCTAATGTGTCAGTTTACAAGCATATACTTTAACTAGAAATACGTCCAGTTTTAATCCAATGGGTTTCACTTAACTTGTGTTTCTGTTTGTGTAGATGTGAAGGAAAGAAATGCTCCATTTCAGCCTCCAATGGTGTCTTCTCAGATCCGTGTTACGGCACATACAAATACCTGTACACCGCATACTCCTATGTGCCTCTGTGTGAGTTATTGTGCACCATAATGAATTGAGGAATTATGGTGTTGCTTATGAATATTTTATTATTATTATTATTATTATTAATAATTTATTTTTTTTGCAGCTTATTGGATCTGATCTTGTCTATTTTTGGATTGTCAGCATCTTCACATGGCCACACTGAATGTTACACTTACACTAACAATGGTGTAATTCATGAGTTAATACACCTGTTATTTAGTATCTTATGGAAAATGCTTTCCTCAATGGCATAACCATACAATACTAGTTTGCTAATCTGAATTCCATTTGTATTTGTCTACTACTGTTTAATAGTACTATCCTTGCTCCGTTGGGAGGTTACTTTCAAGGTTTTATGCTGGTTCTTAGAGTTCTTCTGAAAGTTACTATATCTGTCTTGCCGTACAGAGGCTTTGCATGGCTGTTAAAGTACTTTATCCACGTTAACAAGCTCTTTAAGATGGCTATGTAGAGCTCAACCAACCTAAAGTATGGCTGAAGAACCTTTTTTTTGTGTGTGTGGGTAGGTTGTGGCATTTAAGCAATATCCCTTACACCACCAGAAGCAGCCTGAACCTCTATACAAAGCAGGATGGATCTGCTGTCATGTTCACTAAGATCTGACCCTACTAAATGTCACAGCAGTAATTGAGACACAATTTTCTGTTGTCCAGTTTTGGTGAACCAATTGCAGGCTAAGATTATTTTTCTTGTTTGCCGACAACGACACTAGTATGCGTCTGTTTCACACCTGCTTCAATGTTTTGATGTGTTTTGCATTCAGAAATGCTCTTCTGCAGACTTCATTTGTTCATTTTTACAGTCACTTTTTGCACTCTGGCATCAACAAAGCACTTTTGATCACAAAGTGACGTTTGTTTTTTTTCTGACCATTCTCTCTCTCTAAATCCTAGAGAAAGTTACACTGAAAACCCTGTACCAACAGCCATATCACATCCAAAAGTCATTTAAATCACCTTTCCCCGTCTGTTGCTTTGTTTAAAAAGATCTGCTTGATCACTTCTATATGCATAAATGCTCAGAGCTGTCATGCAAATTAGATATTGGCATTAACAGACAGTTGAACAGGAGTGGCTGAAATTTCCTTCATCCACAAATTCTATAGCTCAATGTCTCACTATGCTCGTGTTCCATTCAGAAGGACTCATCCTTATGACTAATCCGTTCGACCGGTTAACCCTTCAGATTGACAGCTTTGAAGGGATTAGGGCACATGGATGAGCCCTTACAAATGGAACCTGCATGCTGTTCAATGCCAAAGAACTTCCCTGTGCAAAGGATCTCGGGAGTCTGAAGTGCTCATTAGTTGCACCTTTCGAAATCCTTCATTCTAAAGGACTCTTTGAAGTGGTCAGTTCTAAACTTTAGCTTGGAATGACAGTTCAGTATGTGCGCCCTGATTATTTTCCCTCCAAAGTGCTGTTCGGAGGGTGATATCCCATTTGGAATGCACTGTTTCTGTCTTCTCAATACAGTTACTAAACGGTCTCAAACTCAATTCCTTGAGGACTGCAGCTCTGCACAGTTTAGCTCAAACCACCTCCAACTCACCTGCTTAATAGTCTCTTATAGATTTGAACACCTTGATTTGTTGGATCAGCTGTGTTTGATTAGGATTGGAGCAAAACTGTGCAGAGCTGCGGCCCTCCAGCAATCGAGTTTGAGACCTATGTATTAAACAGCCTAATTCTAAACAAGTAATCATCAATTTTACATACAGCGACATAGTTTTATTACAGTTAACCATTAAACTTTTCTTCAGAAAATGGCCCCAAGATACCAGCCATTTACTTTTTAATTGTTGCAACTGTATATCAAAGTTATATATTATTTCAAAAGATATTCGCAAATCTAAACAATGCTCTTAATATGAGAATGAGCACTTTGTGTGTGCATGTCACAAAGTGCAATATTGTGATGTTTAGAATCTATCTGACTTATTGTTCAAACTAGAAATAATATATGTATATATTTTAGTTTGAGTTCTACTGGTAGGATTACATTAATATTCAAGATCATTTACCTAGCATGGTGACAGCTCAGTCAAGTAACTTGTTGAACCATGATGCAAGTTCTTCAGAGACTTTGTGATTTGTTTCAAGCCTGCTTGTATGAAAAATAAGCCACTTGAAGTGTAATTGATGTTTTATGATTGTGGTACTAAAAGGAGGGTCTGACTAGGGTACTGAGGGCCTTATGGAGATTCATGCAAAGACACAGAGGGCATACACGAATAACCATTTTTTCTTATTGTAATGAACATTTTGATCATCTAAATGACTCAATTTGCACTTTATAGAATCTTTGGTGGAATGGGAAGTTTAATTGGTTCTTAAAGGTTAATGGAGCATCAATTCTGAACATTTTTGGTTAACAGTGTGCAGTTGTTGCCTACAAAAACAAACAAACTAAACATGATGCAGTAGCCTACTGAACATAAATGCGTTTGATTTGCACCATTTTTTGATGAATTAAATATCCGTTTTAACTGATAGAAGCCCAGTATATTGCCTTTATTTGTATACATTCTATGATTAGTTAAATATTTTGTGTTATGCCTACCTAATATAAAAATTGCTAAATTATTTTAAAAATGCATTGTGAACAAATCACAAAATGCAAACAAACCTATAATATAATTTACTAGGCTTATATTCAATTCATATAATTTTTTTTACGTTCATATTTTTTGCCTGTGCAATTAGACCTTCCTCTTAAAACATGTGTTGTGTAACCGCTCCACCTACCGGACAAACATGGATTTGTAGACGTCCAGAAATCCAACGTGCTAAATTCATATAATAAAAATAAACGGTTCTTGTTTGTTTTATATAAATGCCCTTTTAACGAATTAATTATTTCGTTTAGGCCTACACGATATCCTTAATAAAATAAAAAAGATAAATCTCATCATTCATCAATGGAGAGTGCATTGTCCTATGCATGCATGATCTGTAGAGGACGCTCTTCGAGAGCAATCGTCACAAACACCTGTTAATCACATTTATCACAAGCGGAGAGCTGAAATTCACGTCAAACACGTAAAACAAAACAAATTATTATGTTAACAAAAACATGGGCTAAATGTAGGCTACTTTATTAATTGCAAGGAGACAGTAAACACCTGTTCTGAATGCGCCTAGTAAAAACGTACCATAGTAACGCAGGTTAACTCCCAATCATAATTAGCATACTACAGTTATTATTACAGCTGTAAAACAATAAGATGTTAATCTTTTATCATCCTCAAACAGTAATCCTCCGGCAATTTTGTTAAATATGTGACACGTGATGACTAATCAGTTTCCACAGCGTCATTACAATGTTTGTAGTAACTGTGGCATTTTGACGTCAAGTACAGTAACAGTTCTCATGTTGAGCCCAGCAGCGCTTTCTATGTCATTATTACATGCTACTCGTCTTTCTATGTAGGAAGGGCAAGTCCAGACTGAACTATGGGTGTGACAGAAAGAAAATAGGCGTTGCTTTTGTCATTCAGAAGTAAAATGAAAAGAGGGACAAGCAAGACGTGATTTTTATACGGCCGCACGAAGTCTCGCTCCGTTCAGACCGAACCGCTCTGTGTAAACAGACGAACCGACTCAGAATCACTCGGATTTACTAGACCTGTGAGGAGCTGTCACAGGCGAGAAAAACGATCTACCATAAGGTATGCTTGTATGACATATGTCAACTGTTTTTCAGTGCTCAGGTTTCACGTTTTTTTTAGTGTTGTTGTTTACAATATGCGCTAGAAACGCGACGCGTCAAACTGGAGATCTCCTTAAAATCAACGACTCGCGCGCTCTCAGTGTAGAGACATTTGTTGATTATAATTTGAGATTTGTGTTTTGACAGTCGTGCAGCTTTTTTACTCCATTTTCTCTCGTGTTTCCTTCAGTCTTGACTTCAGAGTCTTAAGTTGACTCGTTTCTGAACAGAAGTAAAGCAAAACGTAGGTTACATTTTAACTTTTTTAACCCTGTTATCATACTAAGTAGATTTCCAAAACAAACAGTATCTCTGAAGCAATCTTAGGAAAGGTGTTACGAGATTTTCCGCTAAATTAGATAGGCTATGACATGATTATTCTTCTCTTACATGAGAAATCAGCAGTGCACAGTATTAAGCACTCTCTATCTATCTTATCTATCTGTAGCTTTAACTTTTAATGTACAGTTCTTAACCTTTACTTTATTGGAGAACGTATTATCTATAGCCTACATTATACACAATTTAAAGACGCCCCCACTCCCTTCTTTGAAAACTTTTATGCAGTTTTCCACTTTTGTTTAGCTACTGAAAAGCTTCCATAGATGTTAAAGTACTTTCATTAAACCACCCTTTATTTTCATTTTTATTCGAATTTGTCGGTCTGTCTGAGCTAGATGTAGTTTGTTTAGTATTGATAGATAGACAGCAGAAAGCTATGTCGAATGTATTTCTATTTATTTATTTATCTACTCTGTTGTTCTTTCTGCAGGCCTCTGGCATTCTCCCTATCTTCTAATCTGTGTTTTGGAACCCATCAAAATGCTTCGTAAGTCCAGTTCAGTAGGTACGTTACTGGAGCTGGATGGATGGGAGCAGGTGGATAGAGATGATCGCCCGGGCAGCTCAGAGGATGAGATGGATGGGGCCTCAGCATCCTATCCTTGCACCCCAGATGCAAAGTCAGGGAGTGCAGGAAAGGGTGGGCTGATCCGAGAACACAGCGTTAGTGTGGAAAATCTGGTCGGCTTGGATAAGGACTCTAATCTACTGAGAGTTACGAATCTTAATGAGAGTTTTAAAGCCTACAGTGACAGCCAGCTCACTTCCAATGCCAAAGGCAGCAGCGAGAGTGTGGAGAAGTGTTACAGTCTTCCCAACTCTTTCCCGTCCAAAGTGAAATCTGAAGAAACTCCTCATCACCGACCGCAAGCTCACTCCAAACTGACAGCTGCTAAATTACACATTAAAAGTTTGTTTGGACAGGTGAGTTCAAATGCTTTTAGTTAATGAAGTTCATACAATTGTAATAATAATAAAATCTATAATATGATCACTTAAATATTTCTGTTTACATGATGATAAGGTCACTATAAAATGTTTTTGAAAAAGAGTTTCTTCAACTCCAGTTAGATATTTTCATAGTCATCAAGGCTACATTTGTTTGGTCAGAAATGCAGTAAAACACCAATACTGTGCAATTTATTGTGCAATTATTGTAACTTTTAAATTTGAGTATTTAAAAAAAAAAAAGTAATTTGCTTGTATGAAAGTATACTGATTTCAGCGTCATCACTTCAATCATCAGTGTCACACTATCTTTCAGAAATTATACTAATGTGCTGAGTTTTCAAGAAACATTTATTTTTATTGAGTCCATTTTGAAACTTCTAATATCAGAACTTAGTATTTCCCCTTTTAACACTGGTTGGTTTTGTCCATATTTGACCCAATGTTGTGTTTCAACAACCCAGCAATTTTAAGTATTTGACAAATAGAAGTTGAAAATAACCATATATTTGGAATTTAACAGTCTTTTTTACTTTCACTTTTATATGATAGTGTCCTTGCTGAATAACCTTTTTTAAGTATTTATGACCCCAAAATGTTAAAGGCAACTTGTGAATTTTAATAAAAAATGTTATATGATTTAATTTATTCCCAAAGCATTTGCATCAAATAATTTTTTAATGTGCAGTTATACCAGCAATTTAACCACTATAATGTATTTTCATGACAAAAAGCTGTCTAGAAAACACTAGTGTGTGCAAAACCTTCCTCATTTATCTTTGTCCACCCATTCTAACTAATGCCAAAACTATCACATAACCCTTAAATGTCAGCCAGCTTGATGGTGTTCTTCTTTTACAAGCAGAGAATAATAATAAAAAAAAAACTACAACTCTGAAATCTAATAAATAGATCACATAATATGATATGGTGAAAGACATTTCCTTCAATTGCTCTGAAGCTTTCTCACACTGGCCCTGAGCCATTAGGGCTTTTTTATTGTCGAGCCTTGTTTATGTTTTGTACAGTACAACATGTCATTCGCATACATCAGGAGCAGCAGAGCTTTCAGCTCCAGGATACAGCCCTGCTTATTTAAAATCTACAAGCCAAGTGTGATGATGTGAAAAGCCACGAATGCTTTTGTATTACACAATTAGTGGAGCTCGCTTTTACTCAGTTCTACCCCTTGAGATATAATGTTGCTTTATCCAAACAGTGAAAGGAGAACCAAACAGTGAAAGAGGAACTGGATGTTCTAGTTTTATATAAGGGAATCACACTAATGATGCAAAATGTGTGTGGTTTTTATCTATTGTGACAGTGCAAGTGATACAGTTAAAACTTTCACTTTCTGGAATATTTTGGCATCTGATATAGTATCTGGCTTTGTCAGAAAGGTTTCCATGACGTAACAATGTTTAAATCATGGAACATTTTCAATCAAGCCGGTTATCATCATGATGATGTTATGTGCATCATTGACCTTTAATGTTTTTTTTTTTCCACACAAGAATTCACCGCATTCCTCGCATACGAATTTGAGAGAGCACCGAGAGAATGTAACCAGGTAAAAGACATCACCTCCGCAAATGATCAAATCACATTTTTGCACTCTTTTGCTTTTGGCCTATTCTTTGTCTACCTCTTGCAAAACTCCTCCCAGTCCCCTGTTTTGGCCCAGTGTTATTGATTCCACACATTTTTCAGTGAGCATCTTTGTCACGTATCCTCTCACCCTCTTGTTTCTCTCAGCACGAAAGAGAAGCGTTCTCGAATGCCTTTCCTCCGGCAGTGGAGTCAGGTTGGCCACGGCAGAGGTCGACTCAGCAGGAAAGAAGTGGAAAGCTGGGCCAAGTCCCTTGAAACTTTGCTGGCCAGCAGAGGTGAGCACTCCTTTATAAACCGCTTGAGTCGTCGGGCAGCTGGTCAAAGGACGCTTGCGAGACACCATAGCGTCACATGCTAATGAAAAGCTGTTGTTCTACCAACTTTGACCTGGAACGCTGTTCTTGGAAATCAAGATATTTGTGGCCGACTGCCCGTTCATGCTTGAAATGTTGTCCTAATGAAAATGTTACATGCAGAGAGGTCTGATCGTGTGGTTAATGAGAGATACACCACTGTTCTGATTAGGGTAAGATTACTTCATACGTTCAGGGTCAAACAAAAGTGTGATTTGTTTGACAGTGTTGCAGTGTCCTTAGGGCTGGGTGTTTTGGCCTGAAATCAAAATCTCGATTGATTGAACATTTTTACTCGATTACATTTAATGAACGATTGTTTTATTGGTTTATTTTTTATTTTTTGCCCTCACAGTTCACTTACAGGTTTTGTACAGTGAATATGGTCACATATTACAAGTGAGAGATTTTTGAATGAAGGGTGCATTACTTGATTTAAAAAAAATTGAAGGAAACACACGCTGTCTACTATGTCTGATTATTTATTGAACATCAACGTTGAAAAAGAAGTAAAAATAAATAACTTGCACTTTTGGAAACAAAATTTTTCATATTAAAAGTAGAAAATAAGCAGTATCTCTTCTAAATAAAATTATTTGCGTATATCCTGTAAATAATATTTTAAACATTGCATTTCCTGAATCATTTGTAAACAATCTTTTAATGTAAATAATAATTTTATTGTGATAGAAATTATGCCATCTTCCAATCATCGTCAATGTAGTGCAAACGTGTGACGTGTTGTTACTTTTTTCAAGAGGTGCGTGGGTATGCGACTGCGCAAAGGCTGCACCAAGCCATACACGTCCGTTTGATGCAAAAGTATAAAACAGCGTTAACAGAGAGGGGTCACGTGACTCCACATGTGGTAGGAAAAGTAATTGAAAAAACATACCTGAAAAATTTAGATCGATTATAGGTACTGAAAGTCAATTTCGATTCATTTTTCGATTAATCGCCTGGCCCTAAGTGTCCTCTTGTTTTGGATTGCATTAAAATGGCAAATTTCAAAAATGTGATTATGCAAATCATATGTGGGTACAACTGTCCTCTCATTGGTCCGAAAGCATCTTGATATGGTCCTCTATGTCATCCTGCAAGATGGATTGACAAGTGTGTGTGTGTGTGTGTGTGTGCTTGTGCGTGTGTGTTCTATAGTTTTATTATAACTTTTAAAGGTTTTGGACCTTTTCCTTATGAATTAGTGCTGCACAATATAACATTTCAGCATCGATATCGCAATGTGTGAATCTGCAATAGCCACATCACAGGTTTTTTAACGTCAAGTTGGCATTATAATTAACTAGTTACTACAGTTTAGAGCACATGATTTGATGGCAAAGTTTTACCCTAATATTATAGTGTGAAAGATTTTTATTCTGATGTGTTTCAAGGCCCGTGACTGAGTTTTCAAGTGAATTTAAACCATTTGCGCAAAAGAAATTATAAAGTTTGCCACTTTAATAAAAAAGAATGATTGTGTTTATTTATACAGTGAACACTACATGCAGTGTTATTTTACATTTTATTATTGTATTTCTGTACCTCAATACTGTTACATTCCACCAACAACCATAAAGCGATGTTTAATTCACTTGTGCTGTAGTTTAAATTTATATTTAGAAAAAAAAATGATTTTATATATTTTTGTATGCATTTTGTATATTTTATGCACATGAACTCACCTACAATATCCCTGACAAAGTCAAACTCCCAATCAAAGTAATTGGTGAATTCTTTCCAAAGAGAGTTACTAAAGTTATCTTGTGAAATTATATTCATATCGCAACTTAAACTCACAGAAAAACAAACAATATTTGACAATATAACTTCTATAAAAACTGTATAATTGATTAAACAAGTGCAACTTCTAAATGATAGTGTAGGTCATCTTGGTGGTAAATCTGTGGTTCTGTATTACGTCATTGAAACACCCTTGAAACTACTTCCTTCTAACATTGAGGAACCACTTGTGTAGCTTCAGGCACAAGTTTCCGGAGAATTCCCAAACAACATGAAATGAAAAAAACAAGATAAAGCAGTAATGAACTCTTTCCCCAGAGGCTGAGAGCGATGGCGTACAGTTGCACAGATTCAAATTAAAGCACTTACAATTTTACATTTTCAAGGTCTTCAGATATGAGTCATGTCCCTTGAGGCTATCAGATTTTTGGCCTGTTTATTTTTTATTTATATTTATATTTTTTATTATTCGTTTTAATAATAAACATCATGAGGTATATGACTCACAAATTCAGATTCAGAATGTACTGTATGTGGGTTTGGGGCATTTAATATTAACAATAATAATAGTAATATTAGTTGCTCTTGAAACCACTAATAGGTATTATATCTGACCTCTAATGCTAGAATGAAAAGCACAACACCCTTCCTGTTCTAAGAACAAATTACATCTAAGAAACTTTTATTAGTAGTAAAGCTTGTGTAAACAGTGGACAAACGCTGGTTAGGGTTACACTTGTCTTGACTCCAGACGTCATGCTTCCAGTAATTTCCTTTCAGTAATTAATAGGACGTAATGATTAACAGCATCTCATCGTGTCCGTCTCTCAAACAGCGATTAAAAAGAGAACACTGTTATTAACCCTAATATGATTAGTGTTGACAGGCATCGTAAAATCTAATAATATTCTCATGTAGCACAGTTTGCAGCCACTGAACGCTTGAGACAAGATATAAAATAGATTGAGAAATTCAGTTCATTCTGTGTCACTACACTTGCTAATTTGGAAACTAATTATCTCCATAAATAGGAGTTATTTAATGAATAAAAAGAAGTCATAAATGGCATGTTTCTCAGAGAGGGAACTGTTAGATTTGTAATTGTTATTAGACTTAACATTTTAATGTTGTTTTAACTTAGTTGTTTTTTCGAGTGGCTTAGACTAATTATAAATCTGTTCATTTAAACATATTTTAGATGGAATACATTTAATTGTTTTCATGTTTAAATACAGCTAGCTATAAAAAAAATTAAATATCACAAAATATGAAACTTTTTTTTTTCAAATAGTTGCCATCGCAGCTTGTATTAGATCAACTTAAATGCCAAAACTGAAATAAAAAGAAAAACTATACATTTTTAAACCTACATTTTTTAAAAGTAAATGAAAAATCTGAAAAAACAATTAACTCAAAATAGTGTATAATAATATAGTATCTCGATGATGCTAAAATAAGTCTTAGTTTTTCTGAATCCAATAATCTGTTGAATTTCTGTTCTATTGTAAAAGGTTTGGCGGCATGATTGCCTATAGGCATGGGTCGGTATAAGATTCTGACGGTATGATAACCTTAAATAAAAATATCACAGTTTCACGGTATTGTGATTACTGCTCTAAAATATATTCTTCTCAAATATCTGGCTAAAAACAAAACATTTTTTCCCTTTGAACACAATCTATTTTATTTTGAGAATTATTTAAAGTGTTTTGGAGCAGTAAACATGTCAGGCTATATAATTCAAGTGAATCATTGACTTCTGCTGTCTTCATTTGTTTCAAAAACACAGATGTCTTTCCAATTTACACCTAAAAAAACTAAAACTAAAAATAAATAAAAAAAATCTTACTCATACCTTAGGGAACTGTATTACAGAAAATTTTGGTGGTATGAAAACCTTGACCTTTTCAAACCGCGGTATACCTTGACGACGGTTATCGCCCCATGCCTAGATACAGCAAGAAATTTACTGGTTTGAATCCCGGCTGAGCCAGTTGGCATTTCTAGGAGTTTCTTGTTCTCCCCGTATTGGCGTGAGTTTCCTTCGGGTGCTCTGGTTTCACCCACAGTCCGAAGACATGTGGTATAGGTGAATTGGATGAACTAAATTGTCCATAGTGTATGAGTGTGTGTGTTAGAAAGTGTGTATGGGTGTTTCTCAGTACTGTGTTGCTATTGGAAGGGCATCCGCTGCATAAACATATGTTGGAATAGTTGGTGGTTCATTCCGCTGTGGCGACCTCTGAAATTGTTTACAAAAAACTGTAAAATTTGATGTTTATGACTTGAACTTCAATGGGTCAATACTATTGCATCATACATTTGCATGAAGAAAAAAAAACTTGAGATTGTGACATCCATTAAGTAACATCTTTTGGACTATTTCTACAGCATAATGGTAGAGAAGCAAATGATCTCATTCCATTTTGCTAGTATTTCACATAATTTGTGTAATTCGGTTAAAATATGATTAGCTCAACCTTCCAACCTTCCTTGGATATCATTTAATATTGTAAGAAAAAAGATCAGATTTTCTGTATTGTATAATGGGTGTGTTCTGGTGTCTAGACCGTTTGAAATTTTGTAACTCCAGTGCCCTGCCCTTGTCCTGCTTCCATTTTATGTTTCAAGAGTGTCTCAACCCGTAGTTAAAGGATTTTGAGGAAACTTTTAAGTCAAGGAAGGTATGTGGCTGTGAGAAACCCTCACAAAAAATGCCTTCCAACGTACTTTTTTCCCTACCTGATGTTAGTTTGTGATCTGAGTCACTAAACGCACACAGCTGTTTTTTTCCATCATCAAAGCAGGCCAAGTTTATTTATATAGCAGATTTCATACACAATGGTAATTTAAAATGCTTTACATAAACAAGAAGATAAAAATAAGCCTACAATAACCATAAGAATTAAAATGTGTTTAAACAGGTTTAAAAGGAAGGTCCTACTTTATAATAATTGGCCTTAACTATTATATACTTGCATCAAAATATAAATACAATGTACTTAATGTGTTCAAAATGTATTGCAGAACACCTCTTGTACAATGGAGATGGGATATGTGTAGGGTTAGGGAAAGGTTTGATGGTATGGGTAGGTTTAATGGTGGGTTAAGGTGGGTTAATTATAAATGTAATTACAGAAATCTATTACAGATGTAATTACATGCAGGTATTTAATCAAGTATAAGTACAATGTAAAAATATGTATTTACACAATAAGTAAATTGTAATGAATTATTAGTTTCAGTGCAGGTCAGGGGCGCAGCTAGCAATTTTGGGCCCCATGAAAAAATATGAGGATAGGCCCCCTACTACCAAGCTAGCTATCCAAACTCTTTGTCTGCAATATAGTTATACTGACCTATGCATTTTATTATTGATTTTGCCCACTACTTATTAGTATTTAGTAAGAGAACAGCCATGACTGTAGCTAGCAGATGGTTTGTTGTTCAAATGTAAATGTAGTACAAAAAAAGGAATAGTAATCAAATATTCACTCAATATTTTACATTTCTAAACACACAAAATGTATGAATGTTAAATGTGTAACTATTTAAATAACTGTACTGCAATAGTGTCTCATACAATGTGCAATACACTGGAACAGTGACAAAAATCACTAAGACACAAAATTATATTACAATGAGACCCATAAATAAGTAGAGACCCATAAATGATGCTGAGTGCATCATCCGGGTCATTAAAGTGCACTTATTATTGTTAGAGTTTTCAGTGTGAGCGCACTACTTACACTATTTATACTACAAAATGGCATAGAATAGTGCATAAGTGTGTGATTTGGGACGCAGCTGATGTTAACCTCGAGGACATCGCTGCTTTGATAGTTTACCTGACGATCGCACTCAATGCATCAACTCTCTTCCCGCTACTGACGGACTGAACCATACAGTGAAGGGGGGTGGTGCAATTTGACAGTGACAGACACGAGAGGCAGAGATAAGCCGTATTTTTATTTTTTATTTCTAATAATGTAATTTAGAGGTACATTCATAATTTATATTACATTATAGTACTGTTATAAATTATAAAGCAGATCTCTGTGGGCCCCTAGAGTGCATGGGCCCTTAGAATCGTCCTAACTTTCCCCCCCTTAGCGGCGCCCCGTGTGCAGGTACATATTAGTTAAGATCACTCAATCTAAAGTGAGACCAAAAGGGTCAAATAAAGAAAGACACAGTCTTGACATAGCCTAGTGCTCATTCAGTACAGTCACAGTTCTGGATGAGCTGCAACTGTCTGTCTTTTTGGGAAGGCCAGTGAGAAGTCCATTACAGTAATCCACCCTGCTGGTGATAAAAGCATGATCAATTTTCTCAAAAATTCAAAGTCCTTGTTGGTGAAAAATGCTTTTTTTTTTCTTTTTAAAAAAAATGTTTTTGACATAATATGCTGATGTAGTTACTGCTTTGACATGACAACTAAAACTGAGTCCAGATTCTTGACTTGTTTTTTTTTGTTGTTTGACCCCTAGAGTCAAGGTATGTATTCACCTTCAGGTTGTTGTCTCTGTTTCCAAATGCGAATGAGTTTTGTCTTTGTTTTACTGACGAAAGTTTTAGAACATCCAACTGTTTCATCAATGCATTTGCAGAGGGTGTCAGTGGGACTGTAGTCATAGGTGATTATCAGCACAGCTGTGGTAAAAGATTTGGTTCTTTCTCATTATTTGGCTCTGTAGCAGCGCAGGTTGAACCGGAGAGTTCCCAGAGTAGAACCTCGTGGGACTCCACATTTGAATTTCCTATCCATTTTAACCTATGGTCACCTATACTATAATAAATCCCCTTGAAATCAAAATATATATATTTTTGTTACATTAGTTTTCCCTTAGCTAGTGTGATTTAAAAGTCACACAATTTTCATTTAAAAGATATAAGCCTTTAAAACGTGTAGTTTCTCACTTGTTTCTTTTTTTACTCATAAACTTTTTTGTTTTCCCATTTGTATTTGCTGTTTTCTCACATTTTTTCATGACATGGATGACAGCTCATGACAGCTTCTCTTCATATTTTCTGACCAATCAAATGCTGTCTAGTATCTGAAGTGTCCCGCCCCATATAGCTCTGCTGCAGCTGAAAGTCACTTTTTCACATGTTACCTAGGGTTCTCCTTAACAATTGTAAATATAATCATTTACAATATAAAAAGAAGATAATAAATAATAGCTAACACAGTGTTGATCAGAAGTTGACCTTCATTTTTATGAAAACTGGGCACACACCAAGCTGTCATCAAAGAACTAGCAGCATCAAAAACATTTCCGTCGCCTTGCGTCAGCTGCATCTGGTCCAACTCTGTCCAACAGCCAACCATCTGCTTGGTGTGTCCCCAGCCTTTAGTCGCAACAGTGAGGGGAGAAACCCACAAAATCTACACTCTATATGACAAACCCAAAGCAGGGAAATACATTGCACAGTTAGCATACAGAAGACTAGGACATTCAATATTGAGTCTTCTAATTACATTTATAATGTTGTATATGGTGAATGGTGGGTGGTGCAGTGGGTAACGCTGTTGCCTCACAGCAAGAAGGTCGCTGGTTTGAGCCTCGGCTGAGTCTGTTGGCATTTCTGTGTGGAGTTTGCATGTTCTCCCTGTATTCACGTGTTGCTGGAAGGGCATCTAATGCGTAAAACATATGTTATATAAGTTGGCGATTCATTCTGCTATGGCGACCCCAGATTAATAAAGGGACTAAGCCGAAAAGAAAATGAATGAATAGTAAATGGCACATATTGTAGGATGTAGGGGTATATAAAAGTTTCTGACAGATTTCTATTAGGGTGAATGAAGTCTGGTTTTGCATTATGTCATGAGAAGTACGGTAGTGCGCAGACACAGTATGCTCTGGTCTCGAGTTGTAGGAAAGCTGAGCGAATCATATACGAGTTGGCATGAACCACAAAACATGTCAGACCCATTTGAATTAAACTAAATGCTGTATTTTAAAGCAGCAAAACGGACAGATGGGTAGTTGACAAATAGGAAGATGTTTTTTTTGTTGTCAATTTTATAAAAGAAAAATAGATATATTTATGTAGTTTAAAGTCTGTTTGAGAAAAATAGGGAGTGTCCTGAACTGTACTGAAAATATGTTCTATGTTGGGACAGTTTATGAACAACTCAATTAATTTACAAATAGCATGAGAGAGATTTATCTTCATTGTTGAACACTTACCTTAATATAGTGCAATTTACATTGTATGAAATTATGAATATTAGTTTTTTTTCCATGATCTGTTGGACATTTTCAATGGGGTGTCACAGCAAAGGACAACAACACTTAATTTGATAGTGATTAAAAAAGTTACATGTGAAAAATCCAGAAACAAAGACTTGGTCATGGGCTTTAGTCACATGATCTTGAATAGTGTCCTACAACTAGGCTTTCAGTGGAACTGCTGATTTAAAATTATTAACATGGTTTTCAGTGACAAACGTTCCATTGTTTTTTGGAATATATGGATGAAAAATGTGTTTATTAATTAAACCGTTTACTAAAATAGCCACTTTAAAAATAAAAATGACTTAAATTAGGCCTGTGGTACTTATTAACGATTTTCTTTTTTATTTACAAGAGCCCTAATTTATTGAACTGATTGAGACAGTCTCACCAATTGAGTTTTGAAATTTGTCTCAAAAACACACAGCAGTTTTATAACAAGAGGTCCATGGAAGATAAATAAATGCTTAACCTTTTACTGCATTTCAAATGGTGACAATAATTATTATATCCCTTTTGGCATGTCATTAATTCATATTTAACATGGCTATTATAAACTGCATCTGTCTTGAGTCTAATGTGCTTCAGTTAAATGACTCTGGCAGAGCTGTGATATATAATCAAAATGCCATTTATTTATTTATTTATTGATTGATTGAAGATCAACTTGATATGTCCATCCTGTTAGCTTCAGTGGATCTTTAAAGTTGTTTCTGATCTCATCTGTGTTTCAGTGGGATTCTCGGTTTTTGAGGCGTTCCTGCGGTCTGAGTTCAGCGAGGAAAATCTGCAGTTCCACGTGGCCTGTGAGCAATACAAACATTCTTCCAACAAATTCTCCCTGCAGAGGCGTGCAAAAATGATTTTGGAGACCTACATCATGCAGTCTTCTCCCAGAGAGGTAGGTTTATTCAGAGTTGGTTGGTTGTTTGTTTGCTGGATGACTGCATAAACAAATATTAGACTCAAAATGTCCAAGCTGGTCTTTCCCATACAATCAAAATAAATGCGGACTGGGGATGCTGAACCCTAAAGTTACAAAAATGTAGCAGTATGGTACATTCTTTAGCCATTCTTTACATGCAGTGCCTTTTGAGTTAAGGCACTGTCGCCTCACAGCAAGAAGGTCGCTGGTTTGAGTCCCAGCTGGGCCATTGGCGTTTCTGTGTGAAGTTTGCATGTTCTCCCCATGTTCGTGTGAGTTTCCTCCAGGTGCTCCGGTTTCCCCCACAATCCAAACGCATGCGCTAGGTGAATTTAATAAATTAAATTGCCCTTAGTGTGTGAATGAGTGTGTATGGATGTTTCCCAGTACTGGGTTGCAGGTGGAAGGGCATCCGCTGTGTAAAACATATGCTTGATAAATTGGCGGTTCACTCCGCTGTGGCGATCACTGATTAGGGACTAAGCCGAAGGAAAGGGAATGAATAAAACATTTTGGAGCTTGACAATCCCAGTGTCTGTTATAAACAGGGTGACCGTTGGGTCTTAAAATGTCTTAAATAGCAAAAACTAAATTTAAGGCCTTAAAAAGTTTTACATTTACAGAAAAATTTTGTCGTAGGTTTTAAATTATTTTAAACAGGTCTTAATTTTTCTATATCCATGAAAGGCTACTCAATCAGGCCGACACCATCCAATCACCAACAATCCATCTCAATAAAACCTTTAAAATGTTTAATTTGAACTCTATTTACCGATATAGTTTTGGTTTTAGTTTGCCAATAAAAGTTCTCCATTTAATTATGGTAAGGATGCTGACCTGGACAGACAGCTGTACATATATATAGCTCATTATAGTTTTTAAAACTTTTTAAAGAAATGTGATGTTGAAAAAAAGTGTATCTTTACAGCCAGAGTTTGCTTGTTTTTACACATTATTTAAAACAGCAGTTCACAAACCCACGACCCCCACAATTACAATTCTAGTGACTCACGACTCCCAATTTTCTCTAAGGTGGTTATAAATATATAAACCTTGCACACAATGGCGCGCACATACCAATAGGCCCAGATCTATTCACCGTTTAATTTTGGAGAACGCCACTCGGAGACCATCCTCCATGTTCTGTTGTGGCCTGTGTTTATTTTTAATGTACGTGAGTGTCGTAAAGATGTCCGAAACTTTAACCTAAGCCATAAAATCACTATGCTGCATCTGACGCTATTGCTGTGTCTTTAATATAACGTAATCTCCCTAGGGTTTGCAAAAAAAAATGGAAAGGCTGATGTTTTTTAATTTTTATCATTAACATGTTAACAATGTTACTATTAACTACTATTTTGTTTGTCAGTAGGTTATGGATAAAATATGGTCCTTCTACTAGTTTAATAAAATAATTAGATTTTTGGAAATCACCAAGTGACCCCCTCCCCCACTCTCATTGTCCCACAATCTCCCCCTTCAGACCCATTGAGAACCATCTGTTTTGATGAGGTCGTTAAAAGTCTTTTTATTTTCACTAGAAAAAAACCCCGTAGTGTTTAGCCCTGTAAAAGTCCAAACTTTCATTGGTCTTAAAAAGGTCTTAGATTTGACTTGATGAACCCTGCAGAAAGTAAATATATGGCATCAGAAGAGATAATATAATTCAAAAGCATTAAATGGAAAACACTGATGAACCACAAGTTACTGTTAATTGTTTTGTTTTTTTTACAGTGTGGAATGAGTTTTACTTGCTTTTTAAACGATGGATAATTTTAGATGGATAAAGATAGAAAGATTCATTCATTCATTCATTTTCTTTTCGGCTTAGTCCCTTTATTAATCCGGGGTCGCCACAGCGGAATGAACCGCCAACTTATCCGGCATTTGTTTTAAGCAGCGGATGCCCTTCCAGCCGCAACCCATCTCTGGGAAACATCCATACATTCTCATTCACACACATACACTACGGACAATTTAGCTTACCCAATTCACCTGTACCGCATGTCTTTGGACTGTGGGGGAAATCGGAGCACCCGGAGGAAACCCACGCAACCATGGGGAGAACATGCAAACTCCACACAGAAATGCCAACTGGCCCTACCCCAACCGGGGATCGAACCAGCGACCTTCTTGCTGTGAGGCGAACGTGCTACTCACGCGCCACCGTGGCGCCCAAGATAGAAAGATGTGTATTCTTTTTAAATATGTATTTTCTATGTATACAATCGATTGTATATGCTTTGTTGGACCCACTGTTTGCATGAATTAAACTTATTTTAAAAACAATTGGTTAATAGCAGAATTTGCGAGAAACGATGTTACACACCGAGAAAGGCGTTGAGTTGAAATGTTTGTGGTTTTATTTCTCAAATTCTCAAAAAAACCCACAATTACTCTGAGAGCAGATCATGACCTTTTGAGAAAAAAAACTGTTACTCATCATTGATTTCAAATCAAAGGTTGTAATGTGATTCACAAGTTTTTTTTTTTTATCTTATGCAAAAAATAACTAGTAAAAATGCTCCTGGATTTGGCAAACATGGACAAATGCTAATGCACTCTTTAATCATCAAATTAATGTTGTAGATCCTTTCATCATTCAACTTTACCATGAATTATGGCATATTTCTTTAAAAAAATAAATAAATAAAGATTTAAGGTCACGTTTGGAGCTTGATGACAGTCTTAGCCTGTTAAAATTAAAACTGGACATCCATCAGTCTATTTTTTATATATTTAATGATTCCTTTATCATCTGTGTTGGGTGATTAATACATTTCTTTCCACCATCTTCAGGTGAACCTGGACTGGAAGACAAGAGAACTGACCCAAACACTGCTGAAAGCCCCGTCTCACACCTCTCTCACACATGCCCAAAAGCGCATCTACGGCCTCCTGGAGATGGACTCTTACCCCCGTTTTCTCCAGTCGGAAATCTACGAAACACTACTGAGGGATTCATACTAAATCAAGTTTGGGCAGAGTGTCCAAAAGTGGCTATAAACTGAAGGGACACTGTCCCGTTTTGAACATTTGATGAAAAAAAAAAAAATCATCTTAACTACTGAAGAACGGTTTAATGGAATAAAAAGGGAAACAGATAAGCAGGGATGATGCGATTGTCTTAAACTTGAATGCACAGCGTCTTAAGGATCATGCAAAATGGAGAATGAGGTGCTACGCTTTTCACTACTTCAGTTCGGGCTTTACTCAGTTGCTGCACAGAAAAAAAAAAACCCACCACTGGCGGATTTGAAGAATTAAATGGCATGTTGACAGGCAACAAAGGGGAAAACACGTCTGGCAAGAATGGGCTGTTCAGTGACAGGATATCAAGGTCAGAAAATTCTGAATGCGCACTTATAAAGACATGCTAATAACTTGTTCTTGGTACTAAAAATAAGTAGTAATTTTTAGAAGTTCCCCATAAATAGTTATGATTAAACCAGATGTCAATGTGCCACACATAAGAAATTAATATAAGAATCAGAATCAGCAATTTGCACTTCTTTAAAACAGACTCTCAATCTTTACATATGAGCAGTTCTGTATAGGGTTAGGGGTCACATTTTATTTTGATGGTCCGTTTGTTGAATTTAAGTTACGTTGCATCTACATGCCAACTAATTCTCATTAGATTATAAGTAGACTGTTAGGTTAGGGTTAGTGTAAGTTGACATGGACTTGCAAAGTTTCTTATAGTCAGTTAAATGCCTGTTGAATGTCAGTATCAAAAGATATTAAGCAGACAGTCTACTAATACTCAAATGGACCATCAAAATTACGTGTTACCGGGTTGGGATACAAATTAGCATTGCACTGTTGTTTATTTATTTTGTGATTACAGATTGAACTCTTGCAGCTGTATGTTATAAATTTGACGAAAATGTCACTCAAGACAAGGGTCAGAAATGAACAGAGGCTTGTAGGAAAAATGGTAACAAAAATATCTCCAAGAAGATTTACAGTTTATCTATGATGACTCTCGTGATTATAGATCTGTAGGGGTTGCATCAGATTTGTTATTTATAACCAATCACAAGTTCAACTATAAAACAAAACTTTTTTAATTGGCATTTTTGCAATGTTGATTAACACCTTGAAGTCCTTTTTGT
>CAIGQQ010000001.1:16922772-16937647 GCA_903798035.1 Danio albolineatus
AAGAAATTCAATTCCAGTTTACTTGTATGGTGCTTTTCGCAATAACTATCGTTCCAATAAAGCTTCACAAAAGGTGCACATCATTACATTACAGTCCAAGTTAGCAAAGTTAAGGAGTTGTATAAAGAGTTGGCAGTATATAAACGTAGTTAACCTACAGTTATAGAGAGTCTTTCCAAAAGAAATATTTAGATGTAATAGTAACACATGTTCAGTGGCGTGTATTTGTGTACTCCGTGTTTGTTGTCCTCGACGATCTAATATAGGGGTGTCCAAACTCGGTCCTGGAGGGCCGGTATCCTGGAGAGTTTAGCTCCAACCCTAATCAAACACACCTGAACCAGCTAATCAAGCTCTTACTAGATATACTAGAAACTTTCTGGCAGGTGTGTTGAAGCAAGTAGGAGCTAAACTCAGCAGCATACCGGCCCTTAAGGACCGAGTTTGGACACCCCTGATCTAATATGATTGGCATCATCTATTCAATCCACTTACGGTTGGCATCAAACCCTTATCTGTTTATATTTAACCATAAATTAATATCGTTAGACAGGTACAAAACAATGTAGCAAACATTTTAAAACGATTAATAGTTGAAATGTTACTGGCATATGAAACAATCAAATTATTTATTTATGATGTGCTCTTAAAAAATGTTATACAAAATTGTTTGTTATCTTGTTCGTAAATTTCAGCTTCGATGTCGTACGACGAGAATGTTCTCATGTCATGCTCAGTATCAATATCTAGTGCGCCAACCTTACTGAAGTGCTAGAATCCGTGTATACGACATACTGATTTACAACCTAGGCAGCAAGGGAGCTGATTGAGACGCACCCATAGAATTCGAAGAACAGTAGGTTAGAAGTACCCGGACGACCTATTGTTCTGAAGTGCGCATCTAATGGACAATTCACTATCCTATGAAGCAATAGGAGAGATTTTATACATGGGAGTGAAGCGACGTACTTGAAAGAGGTAGGTCTTGATAATGAAAAAAATGGAGGATGTAGTACGTCCTAATTCCATTCATACTAGTCGCATTCATACTATTATAACAGTCGTGAAGTAAATTCAAATTCACAGTAGTTTATGCTTTTAGGCGCAGCTACAGTGGCGGAAATAAGTATTGCACATGTCATGTTTTTTTTTTTTCCTGAGAATAATATTTCTAGAGAAGCTACTGAACCAGATTTTAATAAAAAACCCCAAAATACAAACATAAAAATAAAACAAAACCAAAAAATATATGAATAATGAGTTATGCGTAACAAGAATGGAATGACACAAGGAGAAAGTTAATCTAAATGTTTATACTTTATTGACTTTATTCTTCAATGCGGAAGTGCGCTCGTTTTTGCGATTGCTTTAGAACTTCCGATTCAGTCGCCTATGGGAGAAATGACCAGGAATAATAAACGGCAGAAAACGGTCAAACTACTCGCTTCAGTATTAATTACAATGATGAAGGGCAAAGGGATGCAGAATAAAAGAGATTTCAGCTGCTGTCTGGGCTTTCACTGTCTTTCTTCGCCTCCCTTTCTTCATGTGTTTAATACTTTTTCCCGATGTCATTTTGTTACACATAACTTCATTTGTAAACAAATTATATCTTTTTTCGTTGCATATATGGATTTCTTTGGTTGTTCCCAACATCCAGTGAAAGTTTCAAGTCAACAGCACCTTTAGAAATATGTTTTTTGAGAAAAATGTTGACGTGTTTAGTACTTATTTCCCCCACTGTATATATAATTTTAATGGCATCCCATCACCAGGGTCGTGTACTGCGATACTCTTGTTTCTGTCGGACCCATTGAGCAGTACAACGAGTCTCTCCAACCGTCCAAGACCATCCGCCTCTTCCGCCAGCCCTCGAGAGCTCAGACGCTTCACTTTTCCTCCACACATCTGCTGTTTTCTGTGACACTTTTGTGGTCTTTGTCGCTGTGTCTGGCTCTTCCTCTATGGAGGTCTGATCCTGAAGATGATCTTTCTGGGAGCTGACAAGCGTTGGAAGAGACACAACCTGGCTTTGAAAATGAGGTCTGGAGGAGACAGAAAAAATATTTAATGGTGAGAAAGAAGGAGAAATCTTTGCAGTAAAGATGAAGCTTTCAGGAGAATAAAGTACAAGGCCAAGGCTGAGAAGAAAAGAAGTTATGTGAGATCAAAGTTGCATCAGAGCAACCTTATTGAAATAGGTACATGCACGTATTATTGTATTTTCTGAGTCATGACAAGGCCCACACAGAATATACAGCATTTTTAGATATTCAATGTCAAAGACAAATATGGTAAATACAGCAGATGAGATATTTTAATCTGACCTGAGAGTATTAGACTCATTTAGTATTAGACTTTCAGCTATTAGCATAGTATTTAAAAATAGTAATAAACCAAATTTCTGTATTTAAAAAAACATATTTTCCTACTAAACTCAATATGAAAATGCTATTAAGTTCAACTTAAGGTAATTAAAGAGTACTCAGTTGACCTACAGTATGGTACTACTTCAGTGCACATTCAATTAACTCTTTACTCTACCATGAGGCCACAGAAGAGCATTTGGGAATGAAAGTGTCACAACTGAAGCTGGAATATACACAATAAAAAAAGGTTTACACTAAAAAAAAATACATTTTATGGTAACAATTTAGTTTAGGCAACAATTCACACCATCTAATACTGGCTTGTTACCTGCCTATTGTTAAGATATTAACTGTTTATTATCACTTATAAAGCATGATCTTAATTTACACCCCTAATCCTACCCAATACCTAAACTCAACTACTCCTTTACTAACTATTAATAAGCAGATAATTAGTCGATAATTAGTCTTAGTTAATGGTTAGTTAATAGTGTGAATTGTACATTAAAATAAAGTGTGACCGATATTAAATTTTAAATATATTCATTAAATAATTATTTAAGAACATTTTGGTGAGAAAATGGATTGAATATGAAGATTGACGATTAAAAATTGCAATAAATTAGTAGTTTATAATTAGTAGCGTATTTCCCCAACAAGCAATTTTGTGTTTAATATACATCTAATAGAAGTCTTTAATCCATCTTTAAGTCTGACAGGCTACATCAAGCCAAAATTTAGACTGTCAGAGAAAACCTAATAGACGTCTAAGAATAGCCCAAAAACTAGATTAGTCATCAAATAACACACAAATTACGTTTGATTACATGTAAAATCTGTTTAATCTGTGCATTTGATGACTTAGTCTAGTTTTGGGCTATTCTTAGACAGCTATTAGATTTTCTCTGACAGTCTAAATTTAGCTGTGTTTTGGACAAGCTATTTTTATGTCTATTAGACTAAATTAGAGCGCTTTAATATTTCATAACATGTTTATGGTTCTAAATATGACAGACAGCTCTATATAAATCAGTGTTCCTCTGAAATATATTTTAGTGACGTCTTCAATAAACCCAAGTAAAAAGAAAAAAGCTGTATTAAATGGTATTGCTTAGATGCTTAAATTCAATTTGGATTTAGTTCATTCAAAATTGTTCATTAACTTTAAATATAAAATTCAATAAAACACTCAATTTACAATAGCTAAAAGACTTTTAAGAGCACTTCTCTTTTAAAGCGTGACAAAAAATGAATTTGTCATGAAATGTATTTTTAAAGTAAACAGTTTAATTAATTTAAATATTTAACATTTAATTTTATGTTAAGTTACATTAACTTTTTTTAGCTAACATTGCTGTATCAGTTTTTTTTGCAACAAATAAAAAAATTAAAGAGACACTCAACTCACGATAACTAAAAGACGTTTAAGAGCACCTCTTTTAAATTATGATAAAAAGATGATTTATTTTACGATAAATAATAAATAAGTACATAATTTAAAATGTATTTTAAAGGGCATCTATGATAAAAATCATCTTTTGAAAGCTGTTTGGACAGAATTGCTCTTTTTTAAAATTAAATAAAACATCATGCAAATCCCTCCTATTTTGAGGCCCACTGCAACGCGACATACTGTAGGAGTACGGTTTCCCTGCCCACTGAATTGATTGACAGCCACGTATTAACAAGTCTCTATAGTAATGTGTATAATCATATCAAACAAGACAGACAACTGGGATTAAACAACTGGGATTAAAAGATCTGTTCAGCTCTCTGTGATCATCAATCACAGGTTAATTACAAGGTTAAAACGTTTTTAAAATGGTGCATGTTTGTAAACAATTACAGCGATTTTACCGTATTTACTTCTTCACCACAGCTGCATGTCAGTACAATTATAAAAGACGCTTCAATCCCAGTTTGTGGATGTTAAATCAGGTTTGTTTTGTACATTAACATAACAGATATCCATACAGCAGTGGATATTATAGTGTATCCTGTCACATTTGCCATGAAAAATAACAGCACAAAGCTAAACGCACGGGCTGTGTGGTTGTGTGTGTCCACTGTGTGTCTGTGTGTGTATGCGTGAATTTTGTAATGAGATTGTGTGTGACTCATCAAAAGGCTTGAATTAACTCCACAACAAATACATCAAATAATCATTGGTAAAGTTCTTACGGTAGTAGTTCTCACAAACATTACAGGAGATCTGCTTCCTTCATGTCTGTCAATGTGCTGTTTATCTGATGCACTGGAGATTGAGGCAAACTCTGATGCTGTGTTCACACCAGACATGGCACGCCCGGATAAATTGCGCTTTTTTTTTTAGTTTACTCGCTTCATTCGAGTGTCAATATAACTTCACAATAGATGTGGATTCGCGTCATGGGCAGGGCTTCTGTCTGCCCGGTGACTCTAGCTTCATTGCTAAATGGCTAACATGGAATTTATTGACAGATTAGCTGTGTTTACGTGCTTTATGAAGACTGTCTGAATCCACTAGATCCTTTCTAAGGTGCACCCAGCTCTGTGAGTTCATCAACTCCTCCAGAAACTGTACCTGAATGATGGCCTTCAGCGGTGCTTCAGAATGAGCCAAGCCCAGTTTGATGAACTGTTGTCCGGTGTCGGCAGGAGGATTTTCCCCTGGGACACCAACAACAGGTGAACAGGTGTAACATCATAAGCACACACCAACAAGAGAAAGCTCCTGATTGGTTAACACGGCGCGAATGTCTGCTGAAGTTGATTCCCCAGTGATTTGCGCGAAACACATCATCTGTTTCTTCCACGCCTTTTGTGAACGCAGCATGAGGAGAACTAGCATTAAAGGCACAGCCAACAAAAACAGCTACAGAGCAGAAAATTACAGGTATAATCAGCCTGATCTCACAAGAAAATATAAGTATTTTACGTTTTGGTAGTTTAGTGGCTAATTCGTACAAATTCGTACGAGTTCAGTCGTACAAAAACATACGATTTAAAAAAGGAGGCGTGGCACCCAACCCCACCCCTAAACACAACCGTCATTGGTTGATGAGCAAATCGTACTGAATTGTACGAATTAGATCATATGAATTCATACGAATTAGCCACTAAATAAAAAGTTCCAAATTGCCGTGAGATAGCGTTGGTATAATATACGATATTTAATATGAAATAACTTAATACGAAAGGTATAATAAATAATCTGATGGGTGTTTTGAGCTAAAACTTTACAGACACACTATGGAGACACAAAAGACTTCTCTTAAAACTTGAAAAAGAAGTAAAATAGGTGCCCTTTAAAGTAAACATTTAATTTAAATGTTAAATATTTAATTTAATTTTACATGACATGAACTTTCCTTTTTGTTGTTTTTTTCAATCAACATTGCAGTATCTGAACATTGATTTTGTTTCTGGCACATTCAATTGGAAAAAAAAAAAAAAACACGCACAAATGTAGGTCCTACAAAAATGTTAACAAACTCACTCCAAATCTAAATACTCACTCGGGGTTAAGACTCGCTTCAAATCCCAACCCCGAGTGGAAGCAATAACAATAACAGCAGCCACGCTTGGCTCCACAGCCCTCATTAACGCACACGTAAACAAACAAATTCATCCGAATCTGCAGGGCTTTCAGTGGAATTCTGGAGGCGTAGATTCTGCGGAGGCCTAGTCATTACCTCGCTGCGAATCCCTGGTGTTTTCCACAGCATTCGCTTCCAACACACACGTAAACAATACAAGCAGCAGGAGAAACGGACTCTCACAAAGCTCATGTGAGAAAAGGCCGACCTTTCAGAAGTGCGTTTGTGTTCCTCTGCCTCTGCCTTTGCCTCTGTGTCACACACTTTGAGCCCTGAGGAACACACACGTCAACTGCTAATGGTTTACTAATGGTTTACAGTTTTATGCCGGCCATTGTAAAAAAAAAACGTCACGTTGCACCACGCTAAAATGGTTGATTGCGGTTGAAACGGCGCATTACCTGGAAGCTTCTGCCGTTCCGCCAATAACTGCCCAAGGTCTCGGCTGGTGAAATGTCGACTGTAGAGGTTGCTCCTGGCAACCAGACCCTGATGACTACAGGATATGTAGGACAAACAACAGCCAGAGAAGGAAAGGACGGAGGGGCAACGAGGACATTACAGGGAATGAAAAATATGGGAAAATAAGAAAAACAAACAAATGTGACAGAAAAAAAGAGGGACAAATTAAAAAAACATAATTAAACATAAACGCAAACTCAAACTCAGAAATTGACACTGTATAAAATCATTCCAGTGGAAGTGGATAAGGGTAATGGTTGTGTAATGTGATGCTGGGTTTTTAATCCTAAAATCGATTAAAATGAGGTGTGTGGTGTAATGTTGTAATTTTAAGCCAGGTTTTGTTTCAGACATCAGAGATGGAAGCAAATTGCTCAGATTTTGAGATTATGGGGATGGATTTGTTTATTAGATTTGTATGAAAGCAAGTTTTTGTTACAGAAAAAAAGGAGAAACTGCGTTTACATCTCACAGTTTGGAGTTTATCTGTCAGTGGGGTACATGCACAGTTAAGTGTTTTTCAGTCAATGACGGTGAAAGCTTAATGTGTCTATTTTCAATTTCACAAGGTTGCTTTTACAGCATCACCGTTGTACTGTAATTACAATACATTTAGTTAAATAAACTTGAGCATTTATTTAGCTGCTTAAGCGTTCTCTGAGATGCAAGACGCATGATGTGTGTAACTGCTTGAGGTGTCAGTACCAGCAGGCCAGCGCAGAAACTCCATTAAAAATACTGGGGTAAAATAAACTGTTATATTTTAAAGACATGGTGGGGGAAAATTTAATTGAATGCACTGCTTCTTGTCCGGTCTGAGACCCACTTCCTACCATATATGTATCAGGCAGTGAAGAGCACTGATTTTTAAAGAAATCAGATCTTAAATGTGGCAATTTTGTAATGGAGAGACGTTCACTGGAAGTGCTGGGGCTGGCTGAAAATGAAAAGTCTGTTTGCATTTACCCTATTCTAATGCGATTGTTTTTTTTTTTCACAACTCTGAGAAAATTGTGAGATATAAACAATTCAGAAAAATATTATTAAAAACTGCAAGAAAAATTCTAAATTCATTCATCCATTCTTTTTCTTTTCGGCTTAGTCCCTTTATTAATTTGGGGTTGCCACAGTGGAATAAACTGCCAACTTATCCAGCGTATGATTTACGCAGCGGATGCCCTTCCAGCTGCAACTCATCACTGGAAAACATCCATATACACTATACAAGACAATTTAGCTTACCCAATTCACCTGTACCACGTCTTTGGACTTGTGGGGGAAACTGGAGCACCCAGAGGAAACCCACGTGATAACAGGGAGAACATGCAAACAACACACAGAAATGCCTACTGACCCAGCCGAGGCTCGAATCGGCGACCTTCTTGCTGTGAGGCGACTGTGCTACGCACTGCGCCACCGTGACGCCCATTCTAAATTGTCTCCAGTTTTTTTTCTCCAGAATTGTTAGATATAAACTTGAAATAGCAAAATACAAACATCTCGAGTTAACATTGAGTTCACAATTCTAATATTATTCGATGCGATTCTGACTTTATATTGTCATATTAGTGAAACATACATATTCAGTTGTGAAATACAGTCAGAAGTCATTGTTTTCCCCCCCCCACAAAAACATTACTTCAATTCTAACTTTATTTTTCACTATTGTGGGTGTACTTCCTACAAGTTTAAAAAGTCAGAACTGCAAGTTGTGATCTCCAAATTGTGTGATATCAACTCAGAATAATAAGAAAGAAAGTCAGAAATGTGAAATACAAAGTAGCGATTACGCTTTCTTAAATTTCATTGGTGGAAACAAGCTTACATACTTGACAGGTTTTTGGTTCAACAGGTTTGTCATTGATGTGCCTTTTCCCATATATTCTATAACATACTACGCCTTTTACCATAAACCTGAGCTATTTTGTAGGTTGTAACTGGTTTTAACTTCAATCACAGGCATGTGATAAGTCAGATGTCATTCAAAGAGGCTTCAAGAAGACTTCAGACTTCACGTTTTACAAAAATACTACCGTCTTCATGTTTAATATCTATTGCTTTATAATGTATATTTTAGAAATAAATTATTTTTTGGAGATATAATTTGCTTGGGAAAATAAATTGAAAATAAATAAATGATTATCTAATAAAATAAAATAAAAAATGCATATTTTAAGAGAAGTTTTGTCAAAAAGAAAAGGGCCATATTCTCATAGTCCATTTCATTTTCATCATTTTCTCATTGGATGTCATTTAATTTGTTCAATTGTCCACTTGGACATCACTTTTGGCCACTACTGTATACACGGTGTATATATATTAGGCAACTATTTATAGAAACACCCTGAGGTTGAAATTAAACCAAAATCTGTTACGCCCTTTACAGTCTGTTAAAATAATCCACTATATAAGATATTAATTAATTGACAAGTGATTAAATAGGAACACCTATCATTTCTTTCAAATGCTTTTATTACTTGCTGCTCAGGACAGGAGACGTTAGACAGCTGAGGGTTCACACTGTTGTAAACTCAGTAAAAATCCTAAATTCTAAAACACACTTTTGTGTAAAGCGTAGAGAAAAAGACCAAAAAGAGATTCCAATTGAATTACAAATGTGTATTATCAAATCCTTTTGCAGGGTCATACACTCACCACAAGGCAAAAAAAAAGCTAAATCAGTAGTTCATCTAACAATGAAAGTTCTGTCATCACGTTTCCCGAAGGTTGTCATTTCATTTGTGGAACGCAAACATAGATTTCACACCTCTATTTTGAATTTTTTCAAAAGAAGATATTTTGAAGAATGTAACCTCTGACCTCTATGGCGTATGTTTTTCCTACTAAGTTTCCAAGATGCTTCAAAATATCTGCTTCAGAGCAAAGTCAAAGGTGAGTAAATGATAGAATTGTCATTGTTGTGTGAACTATCCCTATAATTGAAACTAGCTAAGAGGTTGAAGATAATGGCACTAAGCACTGAATGTCAATGGAAGCTGAGCCTAGATCTATTTAGAGAACTAGCGTAAAAGAATGAGATAAAGAAGAAAAGTGTGTAGTTGAATGGAAAAGTAAAGTTCAAGCTCATCAAATGAAGGAGGCACAAACATGAGCATGCCATAATTGGAGGAGGTCATGTGGACAACAACAAGCATGTCACAATCAAGAGATGAACGGAAGAGGAGAAGAAAAAGAGAAGAAGAAGAAGAAGAAGAAAAGCGTTTAGTGGTTCTGCAAAAGAAAGTGGACAAGGCTGCGTACGTGTTAGAAGAATAAACAAGAGTGCGCATCTGGCACACAGTGATACACTAATGATGTACTAATGAGCTGAATTCACATTCCTGCCGCCAATTCCAGCATGCACTCATCTAACACAGGAAGTGGCTCATAGTGAACGAGAACGACCTCGGTGCGTCTTTGCTTTCATTCCCACAGAGCCCAGGCTCTCATTGGCCCCCCAAAAAAAGCCCCAGATGGAAAAACCGAAGAGGACGTAATGTAAATATTTAGAGAGATGTTCTGGATTTAGACTCAAGTGTGCTGTAAAAGGTGTCGTGGAGATCTGTACCTGGTGCGTCTTGCCCTGCAGCTGTCGTTGAGCGGGGATGAGGGGGTCTGACCCTGCTGGAGGACCGGGGCCACGGCGGGGCGAAGCGGGGCCCGGCTGGGGGAGGATCCCACACTGAGAGAACGGGATTGAGGAGATGACGGAAGTAGAGGGGGAGAGAGGGGGGGACCCCCGGGGCGAACAAATGGCCAGGGGAGAACCCTCTGCTCCTCCCGGACCACTGTGGAGAAAAGAAAGATGCGCAGATATGAACATTTTTATACGATAATGATGAATTTACATTTGGAATCCTGATATTTGGGTCGATAAATACAAACCTCAATTTAATTTATTTTCTGGGCCTGATTCCAAAAACTAAACACAAACTTAAACAGTGGAGAACTGAATATATTTTTTAACCACTGTGTACTGTTCAAATTGACAACCCTTTCAGTATGTTGGTGGCTGTTTTTGCCCTAGTGACTTCCATTGCAATGACACTTTTTGACTGCAAAGCCATTAAACCAAATAATCAAACTTGATTGTTGCTGTTTTTCCTAATTGAAAAGAGGTAGAATTTGAAATTTGCGCAGTGCAACTAATGATCAACAGTAAAAATTATCAATTTGACCTCTTTCCAGCAGGGAAAACCACTAGCAATCAAGAAAGCATGATTATATGCAGAGTTCATACACATTTTTACTTCTAAAATTCCATGATTTTTCCATAATTTTCCAAGACTTTCAAGTAAATTTTCATGACCTAATGTTTCATGCAATGTCTACATATGCGTGGTAAAAGAAAATAAATGCATGTTCAACTTTATTACAGCATATCGTAAAACATCTATTTAGTTTCGATTTATTTTTATATCTATGTAAAATTGATTTAGATAATGTTTACACCGCTCTAATAATGTGAGAGTATTTGACTGGCCAGGGACAGAAAATAACCTATATTCAAGTATACAGATATCTGTTTTCCATGACTTTTCCATAACTTTGTGGGTTTTGTCTGTTGTTCCAAAACTTTTCCAGGCCTGGAAAGTGACATGTCAAAATTCCATGATTTTTCCAGGTTTTCCATGACCGACCACACGAACCCTGTTTATGGCGTCATAGATTTGCAATCAAAAAAGTATTTATAATGGAAGTCAATGGGCACCAAACAGCCACCAACATAACGAAAGGCTAGTACATTTGCCCAGAGTCTGTTTTGAAAATTTCAAAGCATTTTGCTAAAATATGTGTCAAAATAAAATTTGTCACCAAAAATCATTCCATTTGCTGAAGAAACAGAGAAAGGTTTGGCCAAATAAAAATCACCCCAGAGTTGACAAAATCCTCAACTGTACGTTTTATTTTAGAATGGAAATATATATATAGGAACTAACTAGGAATAGATGAAATAAAGGTTAGTACATGGAAACGGCATGCGGTTCTCAAACTGTGGTACATGTACCACTAGTGCAGGCTTCCTTCTAGTGGTACGTGGAGGAATCACTGAATAATAAAAGTTCAAAAATGAACATACTTTTAATCCTTTGTACAATAACATGGATGTGATCAGTAAATTGATTTTGATAGGCTAACCTTTTATTTTATTTTCAGTTTTCTAATGTTTGTTATGTATTCCATCATTTGGAGCAAATTTCCTTCTCATATTTGTAACACAGCAAAAATTCCAGTGTTAAATATACAGTGTGATTTTTCTGGTGTTGTTCAGTATTAAAACTGGAGTACATTTTAATCGACGATTGTGAAAGAGTGTATATTTAAGAGTTGTTTTTTTCAGTGTTAAACTTTTACCCCATTATGCAGTGTATTTCCCACTAGTGATGGGAAGTCAAACCAGTGATCAAACCAGTGTGTTCATGAGTCTTGATGATATAATAAATTATAAGATATAATAAATTAATTCTTATCAGAAGCAGTATATGCACTCATTAGCTTATATACACATGCATAATCCATTTAGATTTATTTTTTATTAAATAAAGTGTATAATGTAATGTGAATAATTTAATATATTAACACTTTGAAGGGTAACACAAACTGTGTTAAAATGAACTCTGTGAGTAATGTACAGATTTCACACTTTAGAAAGTGTTATTTTAACTCCAAAATGGAGGGAGTCATATGTACACCCAAGGAGTGTTAAGTTAAACTCAAATTGAGTTAAATATACACAGATTTTTTTGCTGTGAACGGTTGTTGGGGCTTATCCCGCATTTTTATATCCCGATGTTGACAGGTGTAGTTTAATAACTTGCTTTTCTGACACACAGAGCCTACTCTAACGGGCAGTAAGCAGATCTAATTTCTAATTTAAATATGTAAATCCAATTCATATATTTAAAATCCAAGTTAATGTTTAGATTTAAAGACATACAAATAAGTCATATATACATGCAACATATAGTTCAAAAAGAGTTTATTTATGAATATGATGACATATAGCCTATATTTATGAGGTCCAAGGAGCTTGACGAATAGGCTACTATATGATAATACTTTTTAGTTTTCTTTTTACTTTTTAAGTACAGTGCCATTTTTAATTACCTTTAAAAGCACATTTAAATTTAAATGTTGACGTTTTCTTTATTTTTCACCTGTAAGCACAGTACAGTGTTAATGTTCAAATTATTTAGAATGTTTTAAGTGGCTGACAATAATAAATATTCATATAGTAATTAATCAGCCTCGTTTTTGAACTGTGCAGTGCTGTAGCTGCTTAATTAGGCCTACTACGCTACTGTATTTCAATACTCGTCATTATGGTTGTACTTGGTGAAAAAAGTTTGAGAACAACTGCTGTAAGCCATTGTTTCCCCATTTTTGTGTAAATCCCGTTAATGTAAAATCCCTGTGAAAAAAGGCCAATCGGAACAAAAACCAGTCTTTCACAATCCAAAAAAATCATTCATATGCACGCCCCAGTCTGTGTTTGATTCCTGAGATTACAATTTCATACCATAGTTTTAAGCTTATCTAAGCTTGTATTATGCTTACTATGCAAGTAGGACTCTTATTTTGAAAACGGGACTGGCATTACAGAGCTCAAAGGTAATGCAACCAGGTATGGATTGTCTCATTACAGCTGACTGTCAGAAAGCAAAACTTAAAGAAAAATACATTATAAATGTATTCAGCGTCCCTCAGAGGCATTGGATCTGTTTAACTGTATATATTTGTTAGTTTAATTTGTATATTGTGAGATTTGCCAGTTTATAATAACCTCTGGAGCATCAGAGCAGAGCTCATTAATATTCATGACCATTCCAAATATGATCAAAACAGAGCTTTCATTCTAGGGGTCATTTTAAAGGTTATAAATGACCATATAAAACCATTTCTGGAGAATATCTGAAGTCACATACCTACTATGTAAACACCAGAAAATGATTTAACATATTGAACCAATGCAATCTATGGCACCTTTAAAACTGGTGGTGTTTTAGACTGTTGTTTTAATGTGTATATTTTGTTCACTTTCAACAACTTTTCTATACATGGCTTTTTTTCAGTCCAACATTGTGAAATAGGCTTGCACAATTTACATATGAAATCAAAAAGGGACAGCAGCTTTCATTTATAATCTGATAGCTGCAAAAATATGCAGAAAGCAGGGCATTTGTGTTATTATCAGGACTGATAAGAGAACACTGAGCTTTTACATTTCTTTTTTTCCATCTTCAGAGCAAACTTATGATTTCAGACGGCCAAGATTAAATACCGTCTGGCTAGTGCACTTCAAATATATCCTGTAATGTTTAAAAGAGGAGGGCAGGAGTTCTGTTGTGACTTTTGCGAATGTATTTGACCATCTAAGCATCTATACAATGAAACACATCCAGTCTAATGTGTTTTTGACCTCTTGAAGTTGTAGACAAAGCTATTTAGTCACAAAACTATTGTTTACACTTGCATTTAGCAATGGCTACTTGTAATAGGATTACTAGAAATGCATCTTAACACCAGATATAAACAGATCCCGAAGCCCAAACTACATTTCCATCATTTCGATAGTAATTGCAACAGTATTTTCTGCTACACAATGCCTGTGAAGACGAAAAAAAGCTTTTTCCTAAAGACTCTAAAATAACTGAAGGCCCAAATCAAGGCATTTAATGAATAATGGAAGGCCTGTTTCCAGATGAAACTATTTATTACAGCGGCTGGATGATGTCAGTGCTCAGCAAGTTGGTGTAAATGTCAGCTAGAGGGTTTATTGTGCCAACTGGTTAAATACATGACATGGAGCTCATGAGTAACCCACCTTCTCTTTCCATTAGCGAATAAGGTTTGATCTCTCCCTCTGGTTTTCTTGGGGGAACTTTTCTCAATTGGACCGCTGTTAGAAAAAAAGAATGTAGTAAAGTGCAAACAGGTATGATTGAGAATAAATCAGCATATTTAAAGGTGCACTAAGCAAATTTTGCAAAAACGATGGTGGTATTGGAAAGCACCAAAACAAAATGGTCTATCATTCAACAAAACCACACCACTTTTTCAAAACCTCCAATATCACAACTAGACAAGTCCTTTAGTGCTGATTGTGTGCAAGTATGGTTTGGTATTTGGTTCCACTATATGGTGTGGTTCCAACCTCCACTATCATTACTAGACACACCCCTTACTGCTGATTGGGTAGACAAGTTTGATTTGGGATTTGGTTCAACTATATGGTGTGGTTCCAACCTCCACTATCAATACTAGATGCTCCCCTTACTGCTGATTGAGTAAAAAAAGTGTGGGTTAGGATTTGGTTCCACTATATGATGTGGTTCCAACCTCCACTATCATTACTAGACACTTCCCTTAATGCTGATTGAGTAAAAAAAGTGTGGGTTGGGATTTAGTTCCAATATATGGTGTGGTTCCAATCTTCACTATTAGACATCCCATTACTGCTGATTG
>CAIGQQ010000001.1:16956433-16970028 GCA_903798035.1 Danio albolineatus
ATATATATATATATAACATTTCTGTCGATTACACTGAGGTGATTCCTGTATCATTTTCAAAAACAACCACTTTGAAACGTGTTTTCTAAAGTTTGCATTTGCAACACTTCCAGCTCTTATGATAAATCCATAAATACCCCTCAAAATGTATGTCAGTAACCTGTACATTATCTGCACCATCAATGGCAAATAATCAGGTGGTACAGGTTGGAGTTTTCCAAAATTTCCATTATGGAAACTATTCACCTTATTTATTTTCACTGTAGTAACCACATAGCAATGCAGAAAGAAAAAAAAACTTCCAAAAATTGTTTGGCGATGACTCACCTCAGTTTTGCATTCCTATTTCCCATCGAACGATCAGTTATTAATTCCCATTTGATTTTTTGTAAAGCTGTTCCTCTCGCTCATATTTTCTTTTAAGACTTCTAACTTTTGCTGCAGGGCCTGTGGCTTAAATCTTCAGCCAGAGAAAAACAAGTGTGACATTATCAGAGAGCTGTGAAACCAGAAATAATTTCTATTTCAAAGATCATACGATAATTTGTTTTCTGGGATGTATTTTCAGTGACTGTCGCACTTCCCAGCGTGACTGTTTATGGGGGTGCTACAATTATGTTGCCAATGTAATATGATTAAAAAATAATAATAATAACATGTATGTGTTTGTGACAGCAGAAAAGAGTTTTAAGAACAGTAACTATAAAAGTAAAAATAATTTTCTTATTACATAAATTTAAAATGGTATCAGAGATCTTACCACAGCTATAACAATAATAACCTTTGATGGTCTTTAATATACAAAACAAATTTGATAACCTAACTGGTGTTTTGTCTTTCTGCACAAATAAAGACCACAACAAAGCTTGTTTTAAAACCACCTGCTCAACTTCAGCTGGTAAACATCATCGAAGTACTATTCGCTTGTTAAGTGTGATGCCATGCGAAGCGGCTTCCGGGTCCAAGCGCCATATCATGGGGAGGTAATAACTGGTAATAATAAACGTTTACAAAGCGTTTTAATACTTTTGAAAATCAATCGCAATATATATTATATCCATGCCTATTATCAGATGGCCAGAAAGTGATTCATTTTTTATAATTTGTTAAAATATTGCAGCAAGTCCAGAGACTTTTGTGTACACAATTTTATTTATTCATTCATTCATTAATTCTCTTAGTCCCTTTATTAATCTGGGGTCACCACAGCGGAATGAACCGCCAACTTAGCATATGTTCTACGAAGCGGATGCTCTTCCATCTGCAACCCATCACTGGGAAACATCCGTACACATACACTACGGACAATTTAGTTTACCCAATTCACCTATAGCACATGTCTTTGGACTTGTGGGGGAACCACCTGGAGGAAACCCACGCAAACACGGGGAGAACATGCAAACTCCACGCAGAAATGCCAACGGACCCGGCTGAGACTCAAACCAGCGACCTTGCTATGAGGCGATTTAGCTACCCACTGCACCACCGTGAGGCCCACCATGATCTTATATTAAATTCAATTTAATGTGTAATATGACTAAAAATGGTCTTAAACTAATATTTTACTAGTTCAAATGAGTAGCAGCATGGACCCGGAAGCAATATTTCATGTCACCCATACGTCATGACTTAAGCAGATTGGTCCATGGCAATGACGTAATAAGTAGGTGTGTCTCTGGGGCTTTACCTTCTTTGAAATTGAGCTTTTAAAGTGTGCAAGCGATTCAAAGTAGCAGATGACGAAACTACAGTGTGTGCCTTTGTATAATAGCTACCTCTGTAGTTATTGTGGATTTAAACAAACATTTATATCAGGGTGAGTAAATTATGCCACAGTTGTCATTTGTGGATGAACTGTTCAAATATGAGGCTTTTCTCTTATTGCATAACGCATAAATAATGGCATGATCTTATATGATTGATCTGTTTCCATCACAGGTTGCTGACATACTGAAAACCCAAGACATTTCATCCAAGATATTGCCACTTTCATCAACACTGACCAACAAGTTTCTTATCAGCAATTGAAAAGCACCCTAAATGCACCAGCACCTCTTTTTCTCCACTGATGAACTTTTTTTCTTACTTTAAAATTATGTAACCCCCAGAAATGTTTGCATATCACACCAGCACAAGACATGGATGAGTAGAGACACTATATTGAAAAGCAACAATGACAACCCGCAGAAAAAGGAGGAAAAAGTCACCTACAAAACTGAAGAACCAGCGTTGGATGACTGATTGATTGTTAGGAAATATTACAGAGACTTTGAATGGAATGCCACCTGATTTTAAAGGCTTTTCCAAGTTAAACGATAAGTTGATTTTATGTCCAATTGAAACTCCATGCTGTATGTATCCCACATCTGCTTGTGTCACTTTATTCATAGCTGGGTGTTGCCTCAAACAGCATCTCTGGATTGTTCACATCTGTGCGCTCGCCCGCACCATCCTTCATTCAACTCATTTGTCCACTCTCAAACTTTCTCAATGGACTTTTATAGAGCAGTTGTAAAGGATCTAGATGCAAATTATACTTAAACCACTTTTCACAAGCAGCACACCTGCATACTACATTGCTGATTTTATTTTCCTTTCTTTAAACCTGTTAAACATGGCATTAAAACCACTCTGTTTGCCGAATTTTAATGTAAGCTTCATTACAGCACGTGTTTGATTGATTTCAACTGTATTGCCATTCTTTATTTCAATCGATTATCTCTTTTGTGCCTCATAATGTCTGGTATTTTGGCCAGTTCACAGGGAATTATGGGTAACGAAGTTTAGTAATTTTGCACAGCCGCATTATATCCAATGCTTTGTTGCACAAATGTGTTTCGCGCTTGCAAGAATAGCTTTCTCTACCGAATGTGTTCAATAAATAGCTTTTATCTATGCATGTTAAGATAGATCTGCGGAAAACTCTTTTCTTCTTTGAGGTACTGGCTCGGAAGTTGTCCACGTTTGTTATTTAAGCATTACAATTAAAGTAGCTCTAGAATTGTGGTTTACTTCAACCTCAAGCAATGCAAGAAAACATGTAAACTTTTGAAGGGTCTTTGAAATGTGTTTTCCATTTTTGTAAGTCTTGAGTCCACCGACGTGTGGGCCACTGCTGAAGCCCAGAAGGCTGTGAAGAGAAAAGAAACCTGCTGTAGGGTGGGATGGATTGCAGCTCAGAGATTGATGTATTAAAGATTGTGGGACACGGAGAGAGATCTACATCTTCAGTTCTTAAGTGCTAAACACTGAGTCTTTAATAGTCCTTACAGCTAAAATAAACTTCTTTTCTCCACATTTCATGTCTGGAGTCTGTTTGTCTGTGTGATGACTTTCTTATATAAACTGACACAGATGAATGTGGATATGGATTGTATCTGTTATGAGATTGTGGGTTGCATGTCCATCTTTATTGTTTTTTTTTTTGTTTTGTTTTTCTATCGAGATGGTTGTGTCCAAGTTCTCTATAGAGATGGCTACTGTAGTTATTCAAAAAGATTAATGAAGCATTCACATTGTGGAAATATTCAGCCATGTTGGAGGTACTGAATGTAAACAATGCCACTTTACATGATGAAACTGATATATTTAGCTGATCATTATTGCTAAAATTGATCAATGGTTTGCTTTATTTATATAGCACATTTTAAAACAAAAGATGTTGAACAAAGTGCCTTTGAAATCCACCTACACACAAAATCTATGCTTGTACATGTAAACAAAACAAAATGAATTACAATCATATGCTAGAGACAGCAGATGATTTTTTAAAAATGAGACTTAAAAGCACCAAAGGAAGAGCATGACCTGATATACAAAGGCAAATCATTCCTCGGATGATGGGCTGCAACAGAAAAAGCCCTGTCTCCTTTTGTTTTTAATCAAGACTTGGGAACAACTAGTTGAAACTGTTGTGCCAACCGAAGAGGCCTAGATGAAGAATGCCAGTGAAGAAGCTCACCAATGTAAGTAGGTGGCAGACCATTCAAACCTTTAAAAACAAATAACAACAATTTGTACTGGATCCTAAATTGCACTGGGAGCCAGTGAAGGGATGGTAAAACTGGTAAAATACTAGAAAATTTTCTAGTCCCAGTTAAAAGCCTTGCAGCTGCATTTTGAACCGGATGCAGCTGTGCAATTGAAGCATAAGAAACTCCTGAATACAGAAAACTGCAATAGTCCTATCTGGACATAAAGACGTCAATGATGGTTGCCATGTTTTGGGATGTACCATGGTCAGACAGCATTCATGTTTATTCTCATTTCCGGTCAAATATTAGTGAAATATTAGCCAAAAATCTAACCAAATTTTGATTTAAGTTAGAAGTTATTGGACCATTTGAGACGCTCAACCGTGCTCCATACGAATCTGGGTCCAAAATAACCCAATAGGCATAATTAGCTAAACTGCTATTGGTCATTTCCTAAAAATCTTTGTTTAAAACAAATGATTCAGGTAGACATAAAACTAGAGCTGAGTGATTAAGTGATAAGTAATTGAAATCGACACTCAGAACCTATAACTGATTTAATTTTTCCTGGTGAGTTTTTTCAATTACTTTTCCTACCATGTGTGGAGTCTCTCTGTTAAGGCTGATCTATACTTCTGCATCAAACGCACGGGAATGGTCTGGTGCAGCCATTGCATGGTCGCATACCTGCACATCTCTCGAAAAATGTAACTAAACGTCACACGTTTGCACTACACTGACAATGATTGGATGCCTTGAGACGGCATATTTACATTGAAATATTTGTTTACAGATGATTCACGAAATGCATTGTTTAAAATATTATTCACAGGATATACCAGTTATTTTATTTAGAAGAGAAACTGCTTATTTTCTACTTTTAATATGAAAAACAGGGCGCCACAGTGGCGTAGTGAGTAGCCCGTTCGCCTCACAGCAAGAAGGTCGCTGGTTCAAGCCTCTGCTGGGTCAGTTGGCATTTCTGTGTGGAGTTTGCATGTTCTCTCTGTGGTTGCGTGCGTTTCCTCCGGGTGCTCTGGTTTCCCCTACAGTCCAAAAATATGCGTTACAGGTGAATTGGGTACGCTAAATTGTCCGTAGTGTATGGGTGTAAATCAGAATATATGGATGTTTCCCAGAGATGGGTTGCGGCTGGAAGGGCATCTGCTGCATAAAACAAATGCCGGATAAGTTGGCGGTTCATTTCACTGTGGCGACCCCGGATTATTAAAGGGACAAGAAATGATTATGAAAAACATTGAAAATAAATTATTTCCAAAAGTGCAAGTTATTTATTTTCACTTTGTTATAAGAAAAAAAAGTGACTGCTTGTTTTAGGCAATGTGTGTTTTCAGTTGTTCAATAAATAATCATAGTAGATAGTGCGTTCAATTATTTTAAAACCAAGTAACTCACCATTCATTCAAAAATCTCTCACTTGTAATATGTGATCATATTTACTGTACAAAACTGTACAAATCAGTTAACTATGAGAGCATAAAATAAATTTAACCAATAAAATAATAGTTTCTTAACAGTTATCGAGTTAAAATGTTCAATTTTAAAATGTTCGATTTTGATTTTATCCCCCTGCTCTACTTAAAACCACGTGACTTGTAATTTAGACATTTTTATCGAGTTAAAATGATCATAAATGTGTTATGAGGTTAATGTAAATCATTTTACTAAGTCTACATACCACTGATACAATGCTTAACTCATCTTTAAAATGATTGTCAGTGACGCCTCAATAACTATTACCAATAATGCATGAAGAATCATTACATAAATTTATACATCATTACCAAAGCTGGGTGAAGAAAAAAGACAAGCAAACACTTTGTCATTAAGCATTTAATAGATATAAACAACATAATTTAACATCTGTTTATTCGTGTTAAATCCACTCTATGACCTTTGCTATGTACATACAGGTGCATTCAGAGTAAAGGGACGACAGATGGATGTGAACGCTGGGATACAGATGACTGCAGTGATGGTCCTGATGAGAATCAACTGTATCTGACATCAATGGAAAGATGATGTGCATTTGGTCTTGGCCGCTGGCCAGGATTCAGCCATGCACCCTTTATACCAAACATAATCAGTTTACACCATAAAGCCAGACGGCATGCTCCGTTTCCACTTTTAGCTGGATTTTATACCAATTTCTTCTAAACAAAAGCAGCCATGGAGCCCAGGATGAGATGATGTACCTTACGTCGCATGGTAACTGATTTTGTCCATTACTCATTTCATGTAAGGCATGAGAATGAAGGGATGATGAACCAATTATGCACGTTATAGATCAGTCCCATTGTTTAAATGACAATATGCTGTTAATTTACTCAGACTCAGGCTGTCGAAGGTGACTTTTTCTTTGATAGATTTTTTCAAATCTTTTGGAGCCACGCATATTCATTTTAAATGCTATTTTTTGACTCACAAAATGTCAGACTTGCATTATACGAATCACCAAGGACCACAGTTTAAGCTAATATTCTATACTGTTAACAAAATTAAAAGTCACATAACTGCGCATGGCATGAGGGAGAGTAAATTAAGAGCAATGCTTCATTTTTAGGTAATCGATGCCTTAAGTGACCCTCTGCTGTTTAATTTTGATTAATGATCCAGGTAATGCTCTGTACTGGAGCATAACAGATGTTTCTCAGTCTACTTTACTAAGAAAAACACAAGAGTTTCTTTGTATGTTCATGCTGACTAGTCTGATTGTCTGAAGGGAGACTCACTAACTCACTCAAAACTAATGGAGATGATTTGATCGTAAAAATATTCAAAAGGTTGAGTTCCTGAAATTTGTTTCATTTATTCATTTATTTAAATTCACTATAGCACACAACACATAACGCTTCAATTTCCTCAAGTGATCAAGTGATATGAAGAAATACTGCTGCTAGAACTGTGACACCGCAAGGCAATTTTTATTCAATATAAAATTCCTTTTTTGTAATTCCTTTTAAATTCGACTGAAGTCAGTGTAACCTTAGATTTGAAGGATTTTCGATTCATTAAAACGTTTGTGGACACAGAACCGGTAAGATCGAGTTGTTAACACAAAGAAATAAATATAGATTTCTACAAAAAGAAATAAAAGCCAATGTTCCTATGTACAACAAACGTGAATTTTCTGGCAGCATTCAGATCGCAAAGTCTTCTCCCAGTCATCCCATTGAAGACTGTGGAGAAAACAAATCACATTGCATTGCTCTACAAGCTTTCATTCATCAAAAAAAAAAAAGAGGCTTTTGACACCCAGTGATGATGGGATGTAATTGTGTGTGAGTGAGGATGAGGGATTATGAATGTAGTGCCCACGCCGCCCTTTTCCCTTCCCTCCAAAACGGCTCTCCCACTGGCGTTAACATCTAGTGAGGGTTTGTTCCCCCAGAACTAGGTGGCACTGTTGTCCCTCCGCCCTCCCTTTGTCCATGGCCTCTTCTCCCATGTCCCAGAATGCAATGCGCGCTCCCGCAACCCTCCTCGTCATCGCCCTCGCTTTCCGAGGAAGATTCGCCAAACTGCCGAGGCTTCTCGTAAATGCAGCAACCTGAACATATCAAAGCGTTGACAAATAAGGACCGAGGATGTTCTATTTCAAGAAATGAAACATTCACTGTGAGCTGTGTGGTGTTTTGAATCTGATTTTCAAGGGCAGCTATTTTAAAGCTGGCCCAGATCTGACTGTCCCGTATTATGTTTCCAAAGAAACTGATCAGACATTATAGGAGTTATGGTGTTAAACTGAGACTCACACTTTGAGGACCGCCGGCCGAGATGCTCATTGTCCACCGTGTCACTGGACCACTCCACTTTCTTCTCTGTCTTCCTTTTCCTGAGCTTGATGGTCAGGCTTCTGCCCTCCTGAAACCAATCAGACCATCATATGGAGTAATGTTTTGATAACAATAGTAAATTATGATAGACTTTGTATCACTGATAAGTCTAAAATGAATTCACCTGTAATCATTTCAACCTGTAAACACATTTGTGTTAGACACATAACATGAAAATACTATGTAGCATTAAATTGCGGTAAAACCATAACCATTGTGCAACAGTTTATTTCATGACATTTTATTCATGATATCTATTATAACTAAATAATAAAATAAGGAAGAAATAAATACAAATATAATAATAGCAATAAATAACCACAACAAAATCCTTACATTAAAAGAACCAGTAACTTGGCGTGCACGGTATTGAAAATAACTGGCATTGCAATTTTTTTTTTATTCGCTGCGATATACATTGTGATATAAATGCAGTTTCAGCAGATGACTTGAATAGCTTGTAAAGAATTCATAATTTTAGATCGATTGGAATGACTCTGTAGGGGAGCGTATCTGCATAAAATATCATTTTTAAAAACGACAAGCAAAGTTAAATACAGCACAGAAAAGAAGCAAATAAACAATGATTTATGATTTTCTGGGGAGTCAAACAGTATTCAGAAGCAGAAATTAAATAAATCACTGTATAATAATAATAATAAAAATAACAACAAAACTGTAATTGAGTTTAATTGAGAACTTTTTATTGAGTAAATTATTATATATGTACAATTAAACTTTAAGCTACAAAAGTTTCATTTACTGTGCCCAAGTGGCTTAAATTTGCTTTAGATTTAGTCAGGTCTTAAAAACACATGCAATGATAAACTTCCACTAAGGCTAAATAATGAAATTACTCCGCTATGTTGTTAACTGTAATGTTTGGTCAACTGTAATCTCTACTAAATTGCAGATCCCTGTAGGCATGGGCCGGTATAACATTCTGACGCTACAATAACCTTGGATAAACATCACGGTTTCAAGATATCACTGTAGTGTGCTTACTGCTCGAAAATATGGTTTTATAAATGTCTGGGTAAAAAACAACAACCTTTTCCCCCATTGAACATGGTATATTTTATTTTAACATTTAAAATATTTTGTAACAATAAAAATGTCAGGCTAAATAATTAATATAAGTCATTGACTTCTGTCTATCTATCTATCTATCTATCTATCTATCTATCTATATCATTTTTATTTTAGTTCATGTTTTTTAATATAAATTTTAATAGGTCTATAGTTTGTTTGTTCTTCTGTTTTAGTACATCATTAAACTAAATAAAAATTTAAAAATCCTGTAGAAATTGTTTATTATTTATATCTTTCCACTATTTTAATTCATTTTTAAAACAAAGCCATAAAAATCGTGCAACCTAAACTACCACGGCATCTACGGTAAATGTCAATAAGGATAAATTTACAGGTGTATTTTTGTGATGTTGTGGGTTAACCTGTAATCACAACACACTGCCAAACCAGTCAGCACACATAAACCCTGCTCAATATGCTGATTACAAAACAGGCCTTATGCTGGTATCTAGTCAGTCCATTTTAAACCACTAATATTAATTATAACAACCACAAGAGCCACAGGGCTGCTAGTCTGAGTCCTGTAGCCTGAACGACTGGCGTGAGTCCGCTTAGTGATGGTGTCTACAGTAACTAGGGCACACAGTACCTGCTGGGGTGGAGGCGGTGTGCCCGTCTGAACGGTCTCCGTTATCGTCTCACTGGATGTACCTGGAACCTCCGCCATCGCGCTGATGAAGCCCGAATAAACCTTCCAGCGGCGCTCGATAGCCTTCAATCGACAAATATCTGGTTTCTGTTTTAGGATTTTAAGAAATAACCACTTCGGTCGTCGGCTGGTGGTGTCAGAATGTCGAGGTGGTCGCTTTATGAATCTCAGATGAATGCATGAGATGAATTTGCAGCAGTCTAATCACTCCTAAGGAAGGACGCATTTGCGCACGGACCAGTTCGTGAGGCTGGCTGCGCTTCAAAAACTAGTCAGCTGACTAGTTAGATAGGATTGTGAGAAGTTGTAGTTGTGGTTTCGTAAAGCGAAGCGCCACCAGCTCGCCACTGTTGTCTACACGGGCAGCGTATGAGCATTTGAGACGCAATCTCTGAGTGTTCACCTAAAAATGATCCGGTCGGAAACAGAGGACGCTTCGAGAACTTGTATGATGAGAAGGAAGTAATATCGACTGTAATTAGACTTTCGTTGCTTACAGCTTTTTGATTTGTTATTCAGCGGTGTATTAATCAAAATAGTTTGAGTCTTATGGAATTTTAGACCGTAAATATATCAGGGAAAAATCAGTGCCGTGTTCGCAATATGTCTGCGCCCTGTGAGAGCACACACTGAGTGAAGGTACATTACTTTCTATTCATGACTTTCTATTTGCAGCATTTAGTCAATCTTAATGAGTGTACTGTAAAATATGCCAGCACATGTGCTGCAGAACGCATTTATTTACAATATTTTCACAAACAGGAGCTTTTATTGATTTCCCAAATCACTTCCTCACATTTTTACCCTGTATATCATTATTTCAGATTATTGAATGATCGTCATATTCATGTCACCTTGCACCAGCATCGCACGTATGCTATCATATATATATATATATATATATATATATATATATATATATATATATACACACACACACACACACACACACAAAATTTTAGTACTTCAACTTACACTAATTTCAATGCATTGAAATGGTGTGTAGAAAATACTTTACAGGTAATTGTCAGAATTAAAAAACCCCAGGAATATTCATTTTAAAAGATGTAATGTTCTTGCAGCAAAGGGACAAAACAGAAGAAACACAAGAGGTTCCATTCTGGTTGCTCAAAGGGTAGTCCTTGTTTTTTTACAGGTATACAAACAGATGATGAAGCATTGTCTTTAATCACTGGTCTAAACAGTTTGTTTGGTAGAATCTCATTGATCATATACTCAAGTCTTTGTCAGCACAATATTCCTGCAACTAGCACATTCCAACCATTCAACTGATTGAACACTACAGTTGAGCATGTGATTATACCAAGGAACATATGCATTTTAACATAAACTTTGGGTTTCTTTTAAAGTATACATATTTATGAATAGATATAAATACATAGAACATACTGAAATAAACAAAATTTATTTATCTAATAGTAATTTTCACAGATAAATACAAATAGCTGAAACAAGTAGAAGTAAATTATTACCCATGCATTTTTGAAGTAGAAGGACTGAAATGGAATTTAAGTATAAAATTATACTAATAGTCTTGGTTTTATTTACAACGTTAAAAGCATATACATTTTTGTACTATTTATTTTACTAAACAAATGAATGAATTACTCTGGTTAACATGGAAATAGGTGGATCATTCTGCTGTGGCGACCCTGGATTAATAAAGGGACTAAGCCAAGAAGATAATGAATGATTGAACATGAAAATAAATGTTCTAAATCATTTATTAATCATAGTTAGCATTAATATCAACAAATAATTTGTTCAAAGATGCTGTAACAAATAACATTTTTTGTAACATTTGTGAAATGAAAAGTTGTTGTTATTATTGTTGCCAATTTACAAAGAAATATACTTAAAATATCATATTAACATCAATTACAAATTTGTTTTTGATTTCAATTAGTTTGCCGTTTTGGTAAATTAGAGTTTTCATCTAATATTTATATTTTATTTCAGCTTCATTGCAAGTATCTTTTTTTGATAATTGCCTAAAACAACAATTTCAAAAAGATTTGAAAAATAGAGACAAATTATCTTTGCTCCAACAGAGCCCCCCGCCCCACTGCACCATTTCCATACAATATATTATGCACATTTTTAATCTGTTTTACATCATGGCATGATACATACATACATAAGTAAAAACAAGTTCCCTTATATGTTCACTCATCTGTTGCATATATACAATGAATCACAACAGGTTTAAGAAATATAAAATAAAGAGGTAAAATAATATAAATAGAAATTTAAATAAAATGTGAGAAATAAACAACAGTCAAACTGCAAATATTAAGTTTAGATCCATTTTTATTTTTAGATCATTATTATTTAAATTATTATTATTTAATTAAATAATAATAATTTAAATAATAATGACCAAAACGTGTGTGAGTAGCTATATATATTTCACATCTATCACATGAGGGATTTATAGTTGGAGAAAACGTTGCTAATTTTTCTTTTTCCAGTGTAGTTGATGAACTAAAAAGATTTAGTTATATCGATAGCTAGATTATATTCATCGCACTAACAGCAAGGTACTTAAAACGTGGTGCCACATCTACAAAATATTGAAGTATATTGTTTTATTTTCATATTCTATTACTTTATGACTATGTTTTAAATGTGATACACAAATTAAATAGCAAAAATCATGTTTTATTTTTCCACCATTTATTGACTATATGAATTGTTGTTTCTTTACACAGTATGATTTCTGATTTCAGGACATGTGGAAGCCCGTGCACGTGGCGTCACCCAGGATCTGGAGCAGATTTGGATGCAGACTCTGCTCTGAAACCTCATCCAACACACAGTCTTCAAATCATTCCCGGACACAAGCAGAGAAAGCCAAACGCAGACAAGCCCGGGAGAAGGCCATTCTCAGTAGCGTGAGTTGATCATCATCGCGGTAGTACACATATATATTTGCTTTAAAGTCTAACACCACTTGAACCTTTTATAGGACGTGAATGATGATGGACTGAGCTGGTCAGATAAAGAAAAAATAAAGTACACAGCTGTGCTCTCGCCTGGAGAGAAGAAAGGTGATTGTTTTTTTCCCCTCTTTCTTTTGTGTTTTAAATGTCAAGCAAAAATAGAAAAAAATTGCGTCATCGTTTGGTCACTATCTACTTAATATTGATTTCCACTGTTGAACACACACAAAAAGATATTTTGAAGAATGTTAAAAAACATCAGCTTTTATCATTTTCTAGTCTAGATGTCGATGCCTGCTGATTTCCAACATTCTTCAAAATATCTTCTTTGTGTTCAGTAGAATTATAGGAATCGCTTGAGTGTGAGTAAATTATTTTTTTTCTTTTGATTGAACGTTTTGGATGGAGTTTGATGTCACTAATGCAGTTATTATTATAGAGGAATATCGCTATAATTCCTTTATACATCCTCTGTTTTAGACACCACTCTTCCCTTCCCACAATCCTACAGCCCAGAGTATGTGGAGTTTGGCTGGTATCAGTGGTGGGAGAAACAGGGATTCTTCAGTCCCGAGCAGCATGTAAGAGAGCATTTTTGTCTATTTTGATCATTTGAATCCCACAAGATACTAATACTATTTGTTATGAATTTGAAGGCTGAACTATGCAACATAGTCAAAGATAAAAAAATTTGTTATAAATTCTTATTTAAATTTTTTTTTAAATATTGTTTATTAGAACGTGCTTTCTTGATTTTTAAAATAATTCTATTGTATATAATTCCTGTCGTACCTTTTTATGAGAAGACACCCATTGAAATGTTTTTCATTCATTCATTTTACTTCGGCTTAGTGCCTTATTTATCAGGGGTCACCACAGCTGAATGAACTGCCAACTATTCTGGCATTTGTTTTACGCAGGGGATGCCCTTCTAGCTGCAACCCAGTTCTGGGAAACACCCATACACACACACACACACACACACACACACACACACACACACACACACCCATACACACACACACACACACACACACACACACACACACACACACACACA
>CAIGQQ010000001.1:16970038-16988454 GCA_903798035.1 Danio albolineatus
ACACACACACACACACACACACACACACACACACACACACACACACATACACTACGAACAAATTTGTTTACCCAATTCACCTGTACCGCATGTCTTTGTACTGTGGGGGAAACCGGAGCACCCGGAGGAAACCCACGCAACCACAGGGAGAACATGCAAACTCCAACTCCACACAGAACTCGAACCAGCTACCTTCTTGCTGTGAGGCAACAGTGCTAACAACTGAGCCACCCTGCCGCCCGAAATGTTATTCGGTGAAACAAAATAAATTTTCACAAAAACTTCATATTTTAAAGTTTTCAGCTTTAATAATAATAAGTAGAAATGTTTCTTACAATCCTGTTTGATTTAAGTTAATTATACTTCAGCTATATTTTCAGCTTTAAAGATTTATTTTGTTTTTATTAGCAGTTTATTTTTTTATTTATTTTTCATTCAGCAGATGTTTTTTAAAGATAAGACTAAATTTCAGTAAAACTGTGCAGACCTTATATTTGCATCATTTTCATTGGTAATTTTAGGGCTACACCTATAGCATTTTTTGGAGGGCTCATACAATACCAATTATCATAAAAACTTTCAGCCGATTGCAATACCGATATTGGTCAGTTGCATACACTACAGTACTGTTAGTTTCTCAGACCATGCATTGGATTCATTTAACATTCCAAAAATTTAAGAGAGGCAAAAGTTAAGATACAGTAATTACTGTGTGACAATCTGTGATTTTTGTTGTTCAGTATTTCTTTCAAGAACAGTAACTTCTATTTGCCATATAATAGAACATACTGTATATATTTAATAAACTTAAATTATAAATCTAGTGCTGTTGCTATATGTAAGTTATACATTTTGCTGCTTCAGAAAAATATTGACTCACTAAAGTGCAGTTTTTGCCCAGACTGAACAATGGTTTTGGGCCAGTTCTTGAGCCATGGTGCGCACCAGTTGCTTTCCTGACACAAATCTTACATTTTGTACATATTATATATTTTGACCAGATTAAATGTAGTTTTTAGTATTGAATATTTTGCTCTGAGAGAAACATTAGATTATTCAGAAGAAGTGTGACCCATTTTCTCTATGTAAATAATAAACCATCAGTATCTGCCTTCTTCATGTCATTATCGCCAATAAGCAGATATGTATATTGGCCAATTAATATCAGTGGTCAACACATCAGTGCATTAGTAGTTCCTTCAGTAGAGCAACTACATTATTTTTAACTATACATATAAGCTTTACAATTGTTTTCAACATACAATTGGTGGAATTCTAAAGTTTTTACGCATTGCAGAATTTTTGAACAGTGTTTTTTTTATTCCTCCTCAGAGTAAACAACCCCATGCAGTTGATAAACACTTCTCCTTGTGTATTCCACCGCCGAATGTGACCGGGACTTTACATCTCGGACATGCGCTGACCGTGGCCATAGAAGATGCTTTGGCTCGCTGGTACCATTTGAAAAACACTTTAATTAATATTTTAATAAAAACATATTAATAAATGTCTAAATATAAATGTAGAATTAGTCCAAGAAGATAGCACATTATTTGTTCTGTTCAGGCGGCGTATGCAGGGCTATAAGGTGCTGTGGGTTCCAGGCTGTGACCACGCTGGGATTGCAACACAGGTAGCTCATCTCTCCATCTGTTAAATGCTAAAAGAGGATGCTGAGGTGTCATTTTCTATGTAAATTTGCTGATCTGTAATGGGTCTGTGTGTGATAGTCGGTGGTGGAGAGGAAACTGTTGAGGGAACAAGGGAAAAGCAGACAGGATTTCAGCAGAGAGGAGTTCCTCAAACAGGTCTGGATGTGGAAAAATGAGTGAGTATCTTTCTCTCTTCTTTTACCATGGCCAAAAAATGTTTTGTTGATGCTGATCTTGCAATTTTTTTATTATATATGTCCACGTGAGAACTGTTTAACTCTTTCCCTGCCAGCGTTTTTCTTTTTTTCTTTCCTATTTTTGTTGAGAGCCACTGCCAGCATTTTTTACAAGACTTTCACCCCTAAATTGACAACCTTAGGAATATATGAGCATAGTATTGACCTTATTCTTCAATGCCGAAGTGCGCTCATTTTTGCGATGGTTATAAAACTTTCAATTCAGTCGCCTATGGGAGAAATTAATAGGAATAGAAAAACAATAGAAAACTCTCAAACTACTTGCTTTACAAACAAGTGTTTGCATGACTATACAGACAAAGCAGAATAATATAATAAGAAAATATCAGTTTGCAAAATCAAGCAGCATAACAAGCTGTTTTTAACGTCTAAAAATGAATGGAAGGGAATGAGACCGGAAGTCTCAAGCCAAAATGATTCAGTAACACTTTACAATAAGGTTCATTAGTTAATGCATTGACTAACATGAACTAATCATTTATTAATCAGAATTGAACATTTATTAATGCATTTAACATCCAAGTCCATGCTTGTTAATGTTAGTTATTGCACCGTGAGTTAACATGAACAAACAATAAACAACTGTATTTTCATTAACTAACATGAACAAATACTGTAGTAGATGTATTGTTCATTGTTTGTTCATGTTAGTAAATGCATTAATTGACATTAACTAATGAACCTTATTGTAAAGTGTGACCAATGATTCAAATGGCTGCGCCCACTCGTATGCAGAGAATAAGGTGAATATATTAAAACAAGTATAAACAATTCCCCCGCTTTTAAATAAAAAGCATTTTATTCTATCTTCATGTGTTCATGTTTTATCCCAACATAAAAATACTAAATTTTTAACAAAAAAAAATAGTTTTTTCAAAAGTAGTGTATTTTTTGTAGTATATGTAGTAGATATGTAGTATATAATACATACCCACACAAACACTATCTTACTTTTTCTTTGACTGAACATTTAATTCCCAGAGGACAGAGAAGTGTTGTATCTCACTCAGGACATGCGTCATTGCTTTTTCAACCATAACATATTTAAAACACTTATTGCAGTAAAACCCGTCAATGGAAGGGAAATATTTTCTCTTAACTGATGAATTATCTCATCAATGGTGGGGAAAGAGTTAATAAAATAAATGTTAATAATTTCTCACTCTCATGACATTCCAATACCCCAAACCTTTTGTTCCTCCTAAGAACACAAATTAGGATGTTTTATGTGAAATTAGAGAGCTCTCTGTCCCTCCATATAGCAAGGGACTTAAGACCTCAAATGTTCAGAAAAGAAACCAAAACATCAACAAAACAAACCATGTGGCGTCTGTGGTTCAATCCTACAAAGTTCCAAGAACATTTTTGTGCGCCAGAAAACTTCAGTGTCTGGTCAGGGTGCACATTTACTACAGACAATACAACACATTTGCTATTAGAGTCAGCAGCACACTTAAGTGTCTTGCTACCATTGTAGTAAATGCACAGCCTGATGTGATGTGGTACACATTGACGAACAAAGTAGTTTTTTTTTTGTTTTTGGCTCACAAATCTGTTCTTGGAGCTTCTTATGATTACAGTTGAACCACTAAAGTCACATGGATTGTTTTGACGATAGTTTTGGTTTCTTTTCTGGACTTTGAATGTCTCACGTCGTCGAATGTCTCATTATTATTATTATTTTTTTCTTCAAAAAATAGTATTGTATTCTGAAATATTTTAGGGAATGGCTGTTATTTATAGTTCATCCATCTCATGTGCATCATCATTATTATATATTTTATTTCTGTTCCCTCAGAAGATGTCATAATAGCGAAGAAAATCTACCGCAGCTGCTTTTTTTATATTAACTTTTCTATTTTTCAGAAAAGGGGATGAGATTTATCACCAGCTGAGAAAACTAGGTGCATCTCTTGACTGGAGCAGAGCCTGTTTTACCATGGACCCGGTAAGTCAGTAAACAGGAGTTTGGTTCTCTTGGACAGCTCGGCTGGGAAGTTAGAGCTAGTGAAAGTCTACATTTGAACTTCTATTCCCTCTGAGCCACAAGTTCACACAAGGGAGGATGCACTTTCACCTGATCCGGGCGAGTGTTCAGAATACCTTATTGAATTTTAATTTATAAAGTTGAAAACATGGGCCTCACGGTGGCGCAGTGAGTAGCATAATCACCTCACAGCAAGAAGGTCGCTGCTGCAAGCCTCGGGTCAAGCTGGGTCAGTTGGCATTTCTGTGTGGAGTTTGCATGTTCTTGTCGTGTTCGCGTGGGTTTCCTCCGGGTGCTCCGGTTTCCCCCACAAGTCCAAAGACATGTGATATAGGTGAATTGGGTAAGGTTAATTGTCTATAATGAGTGTGTATGAATGTTTTCCAGTGATGGGTTGTAGCTAGAAGGGCATCCGCTGTGTAAAACATATGCTAGATAAGTTAATAAAGGGACTTAGCCGAAAATAAAATAAATAAATGAACGAATGAAGTCGAAAACATCACCAGGAGATGAAACTTGGGCCATTTCCTAACTCAACTGGCTCTATGGTCTGACAAAGTCTAAAAAAAAGACTAGTTTGACTGCTTATTATGCAAGCCCTATTCATAAATATATTTGACATTCAGTTATGAATTTTATTTAATATAATATTCAACACTTATTTGCAGGGTTAAATACATTCATTTTGAATGCAGATTTTTTTGATAGCTTTGTTGACTCACTCTAGTAGGACTTAAAGGGACAGTTTACCCAAAAATGAAAGTTTACTCACCATTTACTCTCCCTCTCGTGGTCCAAAACGTTTATGCCTTTTCTTTTCTCACTGAAGACAAAAGAAGATGTGTAGAAAAATAGTGAATGCTGGTGGTCATTGACATTCATTTATTCATTTTCTTTTCGGCTTAGTCCCTTTATTAATTCGGGTTCGCCACAGCAGAATGAACCGCCAACTTATCCAGCATTTGTTTTACGCAGCAGATGCCCTTCCAGCCGCAACCCATCTCTGGGAAACATCCACACATTCTCATTCGCACACATACACTATGGACAATTTAGCTTACCCAATTCACCCGTGCCGCATAGTTTTGGACTGTGGGGGAAACCAGAGCACAACGATGCCAATTGACCCAGCCGAGGCTCAAACCAGCAACCTTCTTGCTGTGAGGCGACATCACGACCTACTGTGCCACCGTGTTGCCATTGACATTCATATGATGACAAAAATACAAAAGACAAAGTTTTGTCGGAAGACAATGGCTAAATATGTTGTCTGTGAAATATGTATATGCAAATATAGTAATGCGCTACAGATCAGTTTTTTTTGATAAACTACAAAAAAAGTTTTATGTAATTTCTGTTGAAACTTGGATTTAAAATTTTAAAAAAGTCAACAAGTCAAGATGTGTAAAATATTCAGATATAATGATTTAAAGTAAACTTGAAATCATTACCAAAACATTTTAAGACCCTTTTATTTTTTTATTTTATTTTTAATGCACCTCGAGTCAACATTTAGTATAAATATGTGCACTTTTAATTCACAAGTGTTTCCATTGTGACAAATTACTCAGAACTATTTTTAAACATTTCTTTTTTTGACTCTGAAGGCATTTAAAAACTATTGAAACGTGCACAAATTGATTTTGTTTAATGTTGATGTTTTGTTTTGTCTGTAGGATTTCAGCAGTGCTGTGACAGAGGCGTTTGTCAGGCTGTGTGATTCTGGACTCATCTATCGTGCTGAAGGTCTGATCAACTGGAGCTGTACATTAGAATCCGCCATCTCAGATATAGAGGTGCATCGCTGAACCGCTTTACTTTAACAACACTAGCAACACCTTACATGTCTTATAAACTAACACACCATTTAACATGTAAAGGTGGACTCGAAGGAGCTTTCAGGCAGGACTCTTCTGTCTGTTCCCGGCTATCAGCGGAAAGTGGAGTTTGGGACAATGGTCACCTTTGCATATCCTTTGGAGGGACAGGGTGCGTGGAAGTTTGCTCTGTCTCATAGGCTATTGTTTGACCCCTTTGGTTCAAATGTGTTGTTGATTTGTTTTAGAAGGAGAGGTTTCAGTTTCAACCACCCGTCCAGAGACAATGCTGGGAGACGTGGCCATAGCTGTTCATCCTGATGACCCTCGATATAAAGTAAAATGCTATTTTGGTTTTTAAAAATAGAGTGTTTGTTGTGTACTTTGTGTTTTAACGGGACATTGTTTACTTCTTGTGTCTCATTTGATGAATTTAGTCTGCAGTATGTCTATAGCAGGGGTTCTTAAACTTGGTCCTAGAAGGCCTGTGTACTGCAAAGTTTAGATCCAAACCCAATCAGAGACGCCTGGGCTAGCTAATCAAGCTCTTACTAGGCTTTCTAGAAACATTCTTGGAGGTGTGTTGAGGCAAGTTGGAGAATAAATTTGAGAACTCCTGTGCTGCGTCCCTATTTCCTTGTTAACAGATCATTGAGTTGCTTGGTTATGATCCCTGTCAATCATCCACACTTCATCCACATTTCTTTCATATTTAATTTACTACCATTTGGAGAAGTAGCAGTAGGTTAATCTGCCATTGTCTTTTATGCAAAGAAATCTCCTCAGGTCTTTGGATAATTCTGCATTCAGAAGTCAATGTCCAAACACGTCTTTATATAAATTCAGATTTGTTGTTGCAGATGAAATATAACACAGACAACCCGATTTAAATATTTTACAGTTGATATTAGGTAACAGTAATTCAAACAACTTTACCGAAGCTTCTCTACTTGATGGTTGGTCTCGTGCATCCATCATGTTTGTAGTTTGTTTACACTCTTCACCCATGTTTGTAGTTCTAATTGAATTCATGACTAACGCGCAATGTGCTGTGGACGATATCAGCGGTTAGAGTATGGACGCTGCTACACTTCAAATTTTTACTGGACATAGTAAACCATACGGGAACATTTGGCATACTCTTTTCAACATACTATGATTTGGGACATACTAGTTCTATTTTCTAGTACTATTTAATATGGATAGGATGCGAATTGGAATGTAGCACTGGTCTATAGTATGCTAATTTTCTCTGCTTATGTAAATGTTTTTAGTTTCTCATCATCGCTTTAACATTTTATCCCATTCTATTTATTCACTTCTTGTAAGGATCTTCATGGCAAACACTGCAGGCATCCTTTCACTCAGCGGTTATTACCCATTGTGACTGACACTACCGTGGATATGACATTTGGGACAGGTATTTTAGATTCCCAACTTAAGTGGGTTTCATTTTGGATTCAAGTTGTAGGGATTGCATGAATCCAAGTTGTCCACAAAATATAAGCAAAATTGTATTAATTTGACAGCTTCTTTATTCTCGTCTTCAGACTTTCACCTTTGCCTTTACAGGTGCGGTTAAACTGACTCCAGCTCATGACCACACTGACTTCCTACTCTCTCAAAAACATTCGCTACCTCGCCTCACTGTGATTGGAGGAAATGGAACCATGACCTCAGTGTGCGGCCAATGGCTAGAGGTACAGAGATTGATCAACATTTGAGTTAATTTAGTGATTAAAAAATAATAAATGCCCTACAACTTGAGTTCAGAGACATTTTTGTAATCGTAGCTAAAATACACATTTAAAGGGGACTTATTATGCTCCTTTTCATAAGATGTAAAATAAGTTTCTGCTGTCCCTAGAGTGTGTATGTGAAGTTTCAGCTCAATATACCCTGCAGATTTTTTTCTTATATCTCTTTGAAAATGCCTCTTTTAGGCTTTAATCTAAATTGTGTATATTGCACTTTAAATTCAAATGAAATTGTGAGCTTTAGGGTGCTTTCACACTTGGTTCAATTGCCTGGACCGTACCCAAGTTCGATTGTCCCCCCTTGCCACCTGCTTGGTTGGTTTGTGTTCACACTGTCTTTTTTTCCTTCTGAACCCCTGTACGTTTGCGTCATCAAGCCGATGTTTTGTGTACGTCTGTTGCCAGGCGACGGACACGAAAGCAAAGCGCCAAAATGGAAAGACGTCCGCACGTTGCGGTCGTTTCGCTTTTACTGAACCTTTTGGTTTACAACATACAGAAAGCGGCTCGCGTCTATCTGCCGCAAACATATTATACACGTTCAGAACATCACGCGATGTCCAAGCTGTTTTTGGAGGAGACAATCAGACATTATCACTTTGCCCTGGCTCAGTCGCGCTTGTCAGCAAGGTACAGTATGTGATACTCAGACACACACACACACACACACACGAATAAACGTTATAAAAACTATAGTTTGCTGTACTGTTGACAGTTCACTTCCAGCTTTTGGTACAATTGCATTCATACTACAAGTGAACCGTACCAGAGTTCACATGAACCGTAACCCAGACCACCTCTTTCAGACGGAATCGGGTACGGTTCATGGGTGCGCACCCGAGTTCAGAAGACGTGTTGATACTAGCTAAACGTACCGTACTATGACGTCAAACCAACCCCGGGTGCGGACCAAAAGTGCTAGTGTGAAAGCACCCTTAAACTCCTATGCAACAGCATAGCGGTGGATTCAAAACAGGGCTAAGGTTATCTCTGGGAAAAACGGAAAACATCAAAAGAAGTGGCTCTGAAAAGGCTAGTCTATGGAGACTATAGTGCTCATTTGTGCATCCTAAAAATCTACGTTTATAGTACTACTTAGGGTGCTTTTACACACCCCCACCCGGTTCATTTACTGTGAACGATGTCTTCTTGACGAACTGTCGAACTTGACAAACTACACCCGAGTCCATGTGAAAGAGGTGGTCTGGAGTACGTTTTGTGCGAACTCTAATACGGTTTACTTCTGATATGAAGGAATTGTACCAAATAATGGAAGTGAACCGCCAACTGTAAAACAAACCTTGGTTTTCATAACGTTCATTTGTGTGTGTATGTCTGTGTGGGGCTGACCCAGTACAAATATAGTGATAATGTCTGTTTGTCTCCTTCAAAAGTGACTTCTGTGGACATTGCACAGTGTTCTGAACGTTTTTTATATTTTTGCAGCAGATAAGCGCAAGTCGCTCTCTGTATTTGGGTTTTGGTAAAAAAAAAACTCAAAAGATTCAGCAAAAGCAGAATGACCATGATATGCGTACGTCTTTCCATTTTGGTGCCTTGGCTTTCGTGGCCATAACCTAGCAACAGCTGTACACGCAACAGCAGCTTGATAATGCAAGTGTACTGGGGTTCAGAAGTAAAAGAGCCAGTGTGGACACAGTGTGGAACAATCGAAGTTGGGTAACGACCAGACAATCGAACCAAGTGTGAAAGTACCCTTAGTTGCTGACATTATCTTTAGAAGTTACAGTGTGAAAACTCCAATGGTGGATGACTGCTTCTCACTCAGGGCTGTCTATGGTAATGAGGGAGAGTTTTTCACTAATGGGTGAGACTTTCCCCCTCTGATGACATGTACAAAGGGAGAATGTCAATCAAAGCATTTCTGCAGACTCTTTTTATGACGTGATTATAAAAAAATAAAGTAACCTTTAGACACTGCCTATATTCACAAGTTTCATAAACTAATTTCGAGAGGAGCATGTGATATGACTAGCATGCCTGGCTGATTATCTGTAATCAGCAATAATCCAATCAGAGCGATCCAAGCTTACTATAAACAGACCATTTTTTCCCTACTGCTCTACCTTCGTTTTGGAAGAATCCCCCCTTCCACCCCATCTCCCCCTTTTTTCCCTCCTTTTCTAAGGGAGAGCTTTCGAGACCTATCTGATCTTGGATCCCCTTATATGCTTATTGACTGGACGGGAGCCTTGGGCTCAAATATCTCCGAGCTCAGGGATCTCTCCTGGGACAGCATGCCAAACCTGCTATAAACGCTAAGCATATCTAAGGGTGAACTCTTGAAACAGTGATTAGACACCTAATCTAAGTCTATAATCTGTCCCCTTTAAACCATTCACACCTAGAACGCTAAATATAAAGATAACTATATTAAGGATTGTAGACATATTATCGCCCACAACAACACACAATAAACCTGTTAATAATAATAATAATAGACACACACTGTTTTTATCTCATCTAACGCTTTAAATTCTCGAGCTTCTTCATCAATTGACTGTCAGTGTTTGTTATTATCAGCCACTGAATTATTACAACTGTATATTTCCTCTTTGTGGTTATTCTTATAGTTATACAGTATTATCATACACCTCCTCATTCTCACAGAATCAGAATGATTGTTAAATCTTTAGTTATCTTAATCTTTAGTGTGAATGGGCCTTTATTGCTCAACATTGATCTGAAATATTTGCACAGTGAAATCCATTCAGTTTAAAGGCTATGAGAGGAACATTTTTTTCAGTCTTCTAGATTGCTTTTTTTAAAGGTCAAAGCAACCGCAGGCATCTGAATGTGTGTTTTCAGTACATTTTACAGAGGTCAGTGGGGTGTAGGAATATGTCAGGGTCGTCAAACTTTACAGAGTGTCAGAGGACTCAGAGACGAACATATCGAAGGTCTGTTCCCTTTTATAAAGGTCAAAGATCTGTATTATCGGCCTCTAAATATGCATTAGCAGTATGTAGCGGCGGTCAGCGAGCTGTAGGAATATCTGACGGTTCTATAATAAAATTGAGAGTACAAAAGAGCTCTGAAATCAATGTTATCTATCTGCACACTTCTGATTATTAATAGCAACCTTTACGTATAATTATTTATTGTAAATCTCTGCTCATAACTAATGCAACCTGTATATAATGTTCATAGTACATCCATCTGTAAATATCACCATAGTTTTTCTATAACTGCACTTTATAAATTATATCTGTATTCTGCACTAGCTGCTACTGCACTACTGGTTAGACCTAAACTGCATTTCGTTGCCTTGTACCTGTACATGTGTAATGACAATAAAGTTGAATCTAATCTAAAAAATCTAATCCACATCACAAGCTAAAGTTAAAGTATGTTTAATACTGTCCTGGTCTGAATGTATTTGTTAACTAAATTAATCTCAAAGGTTTACATATGCGCAAAATGCAAGAAATAAAATACATTATTAGTGCTCATGTTAAGGTCTCTGTGGGATAAAAGTCTGCATAAAAGTTATATGATATGATATGTGATGATATGATATGATATGACATGACATGCAATGACATGACATGACATGACATGACATAGTATGATATGACATATGATATGATATGATATATTATGGTATGATATGACATGACATATGATATGATATGATATGATATGACATGACATGACATGACATGACATGACATGACATGACATGACATGACATGACATGACATGACATGACATGACATGACATGACATGACATGATATGATATGATATGATATGATACGATACGATATGATGTTGGACCTTTTATCATATTGACTGAAACATAAACAACAGAGAACTGATCCCATGTATGACAGCATCTGATTGGTCAAAGCTTAACTTACAGTTAAAACATTCATCATAACTGTAATTTAACTCACTTTTAATTGACTAACGCCATAAGAATACAGTAGATATTACAATGGACTGGGTTTCAAAATGGAACTGTGTGATTGTAAATAAATCTATTTAAAGGGGTGATCCAGAGTGTGCTTTTAAAGCTGGATTGTGTTTATAAGACGCAAAGCAATGTGTGCTCATGCTTCATTTGTGAAAAAGAATGTTATTTAACGTTATGCTAACATAAAAACAACTGTCATATTACCTAGTTCCACCAAAAGCCCGCCATCAGGAGGCTCTGATTGGTCAGCTAACATAATGTGCTGAGATTCGCGGATCGGCTCCATGTCACCAGGAAGCGTCCTTCTATAACATTACAGCACATCTGGCCACGTTCATTCGCTGCATCAGGTCTATGCTTGTAACCTGAAGGGTTTATGACATCATTAACCAGGATGTATTTTTTATAGTCCCCAAACTTCATACGCTGTAGGCTTTGCTAATGCTAACACTGAAAAAGCCAATGTCTCCCTTTGCATTGAATTTTGAGCGTCTTACATTCAGAGACTTTGTTTATGTACACACAGCTATGTTACACATCACGTAAAGTTTAAAATATGATATCGTAGTGAATCACCCCTTTAAAGTTTATTTTAAGTCATTATTTAACATTAATTTCAGTGAATGATCATGATAGGTGTAGACTTGCGGCATCTCTATATTTACAGCACTGTTTCTATGTATGCGTACAAATGCAATGTATATTTCTGTTTTACAGGGTGTTAAACGTTTTGATGCCAGAGAACAAGTAATCTCTGCTCTGATGGAGAGGAACCTGTTCAGAGGAAAAAAGGATCACCCAATGTCCTTACCAATCTGCAGGTAAACCACTAGAAATGAGCCCACAACCTGTAAATCTTACCTCATCCACTCATTTCTGGACGTTTTTTCTGGCTACTGAATTATCTGGCTATGTTTCACCACATTTTTGTGTAATACTTTGACAGGCCATTCATTTAAAATATTTTTGTCAGGTTTCTTTGGCTAAAAAAAAGCAGAAGTCTTTGACCTTGTGTCCTGTCTTGGTTGTATTCCTCCCACATAGCCGTTCTGGAGATGTCATCGAACCCCTGCTGAAGAAACAGTGGTTCGTGCGCTGTCAGGAAATGGGCAGAAAAGCAGTTCAGGTGAGTGAGAGGGATTTAAACATGTAGTTGCATCAGATTAAATTGCACTGATGCACTAAACCATGTCTTTTGAATTAAAATATGGGTCATTATAAAATCATATTTATGTATTACTCATAGTTTTATTATGTTCTTAATATACAGTGAGGAAAAAAATTATTTGAACCCCAGCTGATTTTGTAAGTTTGCCCACTATCAAAGAAATTATCAGTCTGTAATTTCAATAGTAGGTTTATTTGAACAGTGAGAGACACAACAATAACAAAAAATCCAGAAAAAGTGTTTCAAAAAAAGTTAGAAATTAATTTGCATTTTTATTAATGAAATAAGTATTTGATCCCCTATCCGTCAGCAAGATCTCTGGCTCCCAGGTGGATCTGATACAGGTAACGAGCTGACATTGGCAGCCCTCTCAGCTCGTTACCTGTATAAAAGAGACCTGTCCACAGAAGCAATCAATCAATCCAGATTCCAAACGCTTCACCATGGCCAAAACCAAAGAGCTTTCCTAAGAGATTGTGGACCTACACAAGGCTGGAATGGGCTGCAAGACCATCGCCAAGCGGCTGGATGAGAAGGTGACAACAGTTGGTGCAATTAATCGCAAATGGAAAAAACTTAAATTAACTGCCAATCTCCCTTGGTCTGGAGCTCCATGCAAGATCTCACCTCGTGGAGTTTCAATGACAATGTGAACGGTGAGGAATCAGCCCAGACCTACTCGGGAGGAACTTGTCAATGATCTCAAGGCAGCTGGGACCATAGTCACCAAAAAACTGTTGGTAACACGCTACGCCGTGAAGGACTGAAATCCTGCTGTGCCCACAAGGTCCCCCTGCTCAAGAAAGCCCATCTAAAAGCCTGTTTGAAGTTTGCCACTGAACATCTGACTGATTGAGAGGAGGACTGGGTGAAAGTGTTGTGGTCAGATGAGACCAAAATTGAGCTCTTTGGCATCAACTCAACTCGCCGTGTTTGGAGGAGGAGGAACACTGCCTATAACTCCAAAAACACCATCAAATATGGAGGTGGAAACATTATGCTTTGGGGGTGTTTTTCTGCCAAGGGGACAGGACAATTACACAGCATCAAAGGGAGGATGGATGGGGCCATGTACCGTCAAATGTTGGGTGAGAACCTCCTTCCCTCAGTCAGGGCATTGAAAATGGGTCGTGTTTGGGTACTACAGCATGACAATGATCCAAAACCCACGGCCAAGGCAACAAAGGATTGGCCCAAGAAGAAGCATATTAAGGTCATGGAGTGGCCTAGTCAGTATCCAGACCTTAATCCCATAGAAAATCTGTGGAGGGAGCTGAAGGTTCGAGTTGCCAAACATCAGCCACGAAACATTAATGACTTGGAGAGGATCTGCAAAGAGGACTAGGCCAAAATCCCCCCTGAGATGTGTGCAAACCTTGTGGCCAAGTACAACAAACGGCTGACCTCTGTGATTGCCAACAAAGGTTTTGCCACCAAGTACTAAAGCACGTTTTCAAAGGGATCAATTACTTATTTCATTCATAGAAATGCAAATTAATTTCTAACTTTTTTTTAAACTAATTTTTCTGGATTTTTTTGTTATTGTTGTGTCTCTCACTGTTCAAATAAACCTACCATTGAAATTATAGACTGATCATTTCTTTGTTAGTGGGCAAACTTACAAAGTCAGCTCGGGTTAAAATAATTTTTTCCCTCACTGTATATACGTGTTTTGGGGTAAGTAAGATTAAAATATACATAATATAAATAAAAATAGATAATGATAATAACTATAATGATGCACATGTCATGGATGACTTATCAATAACAACTACTCTATAAAATGCTTCATAATACAATATAATTTCCCCTAAAATGAGACGTTTTGTTATGTGAGCAGTCCAGAAATCAACCAAAAATATTGTCAAAACATTCCATGTGACTTTAGTGGTTCAACTGTAATCATACTAAGCTCCAAGAACAGTTTTGGAGACAAAAACTGTAAAAACAAATTTAAAAAAAAGTTAAAAAAAACTTTGTTCTCCAATGTCTACCACATCAGATCAGGCTGTGCATTTACAACAATGGTAGTAAGACATTTATGTGTTGGGCTGCTGAGCAAATATGTTGTATTACCTGACATAAATGTGCGCCTTGACCAGACACTGAAGTTTTTAATTTGAAAATAAGATTGTGTTTGTGTGTGTTTTTTCCCAGCAAGGACAAATGTAAACTTTCTATTGAACCAAAACCCTGAAAAATATAGTCTCACAGACGCACTGTCATCATGGCAAAGATAAAATTAATAAAAATTAAATGTAAATGTTGTTTTAAATAAATGCAGGCTTGATGAGCATAAAATAATCCATTTATTAACTTAATGAGTGGAAGTGTATATCAAACAGTCATATACGTTTACAGTAAACAGTTCAGTTTGCATAATGTTAGATTTGTTTACATGTCCTTGTTGTATTGACATACTTGTGGGTTATTAACTCTTCCTGTCAATATTCCCTCAAGCGATAACAAATGTGTGGCTCATCAAGAGCTTTACTGGAAAACAAATTCCTGTAACTAGTCAGTGATACCGTGAACCTTCTAATTTGCTTAGAAAATTAGATATTTCTTTTTTAAAGATTTGGTTAGCTCACACGTTGTTGACATCTCATGCAAATGCTCTGTTTAGGCGGTGGAAGAAGGAGATCTGCAGATAATTCCTCAGTTTTATTCAAAAATGTGGAAGAGCTGGTTGTCCAACATCAGGTTAGCCAGATAATTTACAATAATTACCTCATGTATTCTCATTCATGTGGTTTTATGTACTGTTGAACACAAAAGAAGATATTTTAGAGTACTGGTTGCTTGCACCTATCAACCTCCATACTAGAAAATTAAAAAATACTATGGAAGTCAGTGAGTACCAGCTACCAGAGTTGTTTAAAATTATGTTCTTTTGTGTTCAACAGAAGAAGAAATCTCAAATAAGTTTCATTTTTGGTTGTGCCATCTACTTAAAGCTAAAGCTATACTTTACAGATTCATTATTTAATGTCTCTTAAAGAAGTACTTTATAATAAGCGTTATGTCCAACTCTGTCTCTTTATCTGTTCTGATAATATGCTTTCCATAACATGCTTTAATAAGTTTCTGTGACATGATTATCTTCACCTTGCAGTGACTGGTGTATTTCCAGACAGCTCTGGTGGGGTCATCAGATACCAGCCTATAGAGTGACATTGCAAAACTCGATGAACACAGAAGAGGTGGGGTATCAGATCTACATTTATTACCCAAAGATGACATTTAATAAGACTGTACTTTCTATAACATAATTTGTTAGTAAATTAGGACTTGATAGATGTTATCATGTTGAAACATTAGTCAATAGCAATAACCGATAACTAGGGCCAGACGCACTCTGCAGACAGTTTTTCCTATTTCTGCATAGAATTTTTTTAAAAATCTGCGGATTTATGTGAAATGATTTTGGGAATATCATAACTAAAACCTTAATATATTAAATAAAAAGTAACACATTGTAACCTTTATTTAATGTTTACATTGTGAATCCAATTAGATCCACTTTATTTGGGAAACAAAGCAAGCCTCTCATATAAAATATTACTATACAAACTGTATTGTTAATAAATCATATGAATATTTACATACTAGTCAATAATATTACTGAAATTAATTTAAAAACTGAATAAATAATAATTTACACATATTTACACAAGTAAAAAACAGAATCAATGATGGGCTAAAAATCTGCAGAATTCTGCACGCGCAGATTCCGTGTGGCCCTATCGATAACTCCTTATATCTAAAAGGTGTCAACAGATATATAGGCTGACAAATACAAATCTTGACATTTTCTGAACCTGATTGCAAAAACACACACGCAGCGTAAATAGACATTTTCTTATAATAATTTACATATTGCAATTATGAAGTCCTCTATTTTGGTTGATTGAAAACTCCCATACTGCCAATATTTTGTCTTAATTGAAGCATAAATTCTTCCAAAGGCACCAGTATAAAAGCTTTAATCACAAAATCAGAAAAATCATCATTTTTATCTTATGACCCAATACTTACAGCATTAAAATTATGCATTTATCGGGCGATATCGATATAGTGGCCAATATATTGTGTATCACTATATGATAATGACATTTATTGTATTTTCTACAGCATGAGTGACAGCGTATTAGGTCTTGATCAAACTGAATCTTTGGTCATTATTGATAACCGATAATTCCTTATATATGGCAGCCAGTAACTGATATATGCTGACAAATACAAATCTTGAAATTTATTTTATCTCAAATAAAACCGATATTTTTTCTTATTTCAAGCATAAAATCTTCCAAAGGCACAACTCATCTGAAATGTAAATAATCCATAATTTATCAGCTGAAAAACAGTTTACCGACACGGATTGGCTGATAAAGATAAAGTGGCTTATATATTGTGCGTCACAGTGATGATAACATTGGTTGTATTTTCTAAAACATAAAAGTGAATGAATTAAAACTTGATCATATTGAATCTTAGGTCAATAAAGATAACTGGTAACTCCTTAAATCTGGAAGCCGATAACCGATATACGTATAGGCCAACAAATACAAATCGTGAAATTCACTTTTCTGAGCCTGTTTACTAAAAAAAGTTAAATAAACAAGCTGCAATTTCTTAAAACCTTCTACAGATTGTATTTATGGCATCCAGTTTTTTTTTTGCTCAATGAAATTCTCCCATACTGCCGATATTTTGTCTTATTTCTAGCATAAAGTCTTCCAAAGGCACCAGTGAAGAAACCCAGCAGTACACATCTGAAGTGTAAATAATCTATAATTTATCAGCTGATAAACATTTATCTTTTGGCCGATACTGACAACTTTAAAAGTCTGTATTCATCGACCGATATACCGATATAGTAGATCATTTATTGCGCATCACTATGATGATGCCATTGTTTGTATTTTCTACAACATAAAAGTGAGTCAATTAAAACTTGATCATATTGATCAAAACTTGATCGGCTGATTTTTGTTGCACCATACTGACAACATTAAAAATTGGCATTTGTCAGCCAATACCGATATAATGGCCTTTTGTCCATAACTATAATGATGATATCATATAAAATTTTATACAGAAATCTATGTGAAAATATATTATGATCTGCCCTGATGTGATTTGCCCTGTGCCTGTTTTGATGACTGTTCTTCACTGTGTCATGAGCAGGAGCAGTGGGTTTGGGGCAGAAGTGCAGCAGAGGCTCAACAGCGTGCCGCCGTAAAGTTTGGAGTGAATCCTGAGGCCATCACACTCACACAGGGTGAGCATCATCGAGTTCACATAATCTATACTTTTGTTTTTATGATTATTATTATGTGTGCTGAAGAATATAAACACGCAATGAAAAGTGTAACTGGACAAACTGTGTTTAGATTTTATTAAGAAAGTTAAACTGCTCTGGTTTTACATCTTTTATGTGCTATAGTGTTATTTGCAGTCATTTGAGTAGTTAAATGAATTGTTGTTTTCGTTTCATAAATAAACCTAGTCTCTCCGTTTGGTTACACACATGTAGGAACATGTCCACGTTGCAACATAGACGTAAACACCTTTTACAGCAGGTTTATTTCACAATTCACAGTAAATAATACAATAATATTTGCTAATATTCTGCACCTCGATATTTATTCTATTTAGTTTTTTCAGCTGTAATGATTTAACTGTTGACATAAATACTGAAATAGTTTTATTAAATGTATATAAATTACTTTTTTGCCTTAAATACTGTTAATAAATTCATATATATTCAAATAAATTCAAATATATAAATAAATATATATATATATATATATATATATATATATATATATATATA
>CAIGQQ010000001.1:16988554-17026739 GCA_903798035.1 Danio albolineatus
TATATATATATATAAATTCTGATATGCCAATAATTACCAGTATAATAGTATATATTTATATATATACACTAATGTGTATATATAATAATGTATATATTTAAATTGAACTAAAGTTAATTATTAAGATAGTTCCATGTCTAAGAAATCCTGAATTCAGTCAGAAATGTGTATTTTAGTATTTATATTTACACTGGATTACTTATAAATAATACTATGTTTATACTTATTAGTATAGTATTTATACTGTATTATATTTAATTGACTTTTTAAGATTGTTGGATATATCTTTTTTTAGGTTTTGATTGATGTTATATAATATACATTTCCTTTTTGGTCGAGTAATTCTAATTGTTAACTAAAAAATATCACATTTGTCATTTAAAATGCTTAAGTTTGACTTTTTTAATGAAGCTAAAAAGCCAGGTTTACTGACAGTTTAAGAATTTGTTCAATTTCTATTGTCAATGCGTAAATGCGTTTATAGGAATTTAAATAATTTTAATTCAAGAAATCAAATTCCTTTTTGAGTAATTAAATTACTTCTCCAACATAAATACAATTTTAAAAATACAATTTTAGCAATTTAAATGCAATTTTAAATAGCAATTGGTAATTAATTTCTTTTTTAAAGTATCTTAACCAACACTGAGTTCTGAAAAAGCTTACAGTATTTACTTTCCAGCACTAACAAATCTCATGTAATCTCATTAAATATCAGAAAGATATTTCTGAAAGTAAAAATATCATAAACGTTATTCATTATATGATTTAATTCACACCAGGACTGTCAACAATGATAAAACTGATCACCTGCTCAGAAATAATATAGATGTATGTCTATTTTAGACCCAGATGTACTGGACACTTGGTTCTCTTCCGGTCTCTTCCCGTTCGCCATGCTCGGCTGGCCTCAGCAGGTTCTTCATTCATTTAATCTTCTTTCAACACCATGAACTCATATATGTGTATCGGGTACATCGAGATGAACATGCTTTGATCTGACTGTCTGCTCTCAGACTGAAGACCTGACACAATTCTACCCCAATTCCATCCTGGAAACAGGCAGCGACCTCATCTTTTTCTGGGTGGCCAGGATGGTGATGCTGGGCACAGAGTTGACAGGACAGCTGCCCTTTAAACAGGTTGCATTGGTGGCTTATTGCCCAGCTCATAACTCTAAATGCCATATTATAAGGTTGGCAGGAATTGAAAATTTTTATTGCAGTGTGCGTCATATACCAAAAGTATCCAAAATGTCACGGAGAAATGTTACCGTCTTTTTTTTTTGCCTGTGTTATTTGCAGCTCTGACTCTTTTATTGCTCTTTTCCTCTCTCCCCCTCATCACTGTGTCAAACAGGTGCTCTTTCACTCTCTGGTGAGGGATAAATACGGGCGGAAGATGAGTAAATCTTTAGGAAATGTCATCGATCCTCTTGATGTCATCTCAGGGGTGTCTTTGGAGGTAAACACACACATACAGAGGTTGTTTTTTACGAATTGTGGGGACATTCAATAGATTTCTATTGTTTTTTAGAATGTACAAGCTGTGTTTTTTATTACCATACCCCATACTGGAAACTGTGTATGGTTTTACTTTCTGAAAAGAAAAAAAACTCATTCTGTATGATTTATAACCCTTTTGAAAAATGAGAAATCAGCAATGTCCTCATATTCACAGTCGTTTTGTTATACATGTCTCATACCCATGTCATTATACACATTTGTGTGAAAAACATGCACACACATCCACACACTTTCTGGTGACTAAGCGCTAAACGTGAACACGACATTTAATTTTCAAATCGGGTTGGTGATGGAGCAGATTTTATTTGTAACGAAAGAGGCTTCTTGTTCTAAAAAAACACCATTTTTTTTCAGATACAGTTGAAATCAGAATTATTAGCCCCCATTTGATTTTTTTTTCTTTTTCAAATATTTCCCAAATGATGTTTAACAGAGCAAGGACATTTTCACAGTATTTCCTATAATATTTTTTCTTCTTGAGAAAGTATTAATTGTTTTATTTCGGCTTAAATAAAAGCAGTTTTTAATTTTTTTAAAGAGTATTTTAAGGTCAAATTTATTAGCCCCTTTAAGCTATTTTTTAAGAACAAACCATCGTTATACAATAACTTGCCTAATTACCCTAAACTGCCTAGTTAACCTAGTTAAGCCAGTTAAGACTTTAAATGTCACTTTAAGCTATAAAGAAGTGTCTTGAAAAATATCTAGTAAAATGTTATTTACTGTCATCATGGCAAAGATAAAATAAATCAGTTATTAGAAATGAGTTATTAAAACTATCATGTTTAAAAATGTGTTGGAAAAATCTTCTGTCCCATAAACAGAAATTGGGTAAAAAAATAAACAGAGGGGCTAATAATTCTGACTTCAACTGTATACATATAAAATGAGTTTTAATTTTAACATTGATTTAATTGCTTCTCACTGCTTCCCTATTCACTCCCTACCTTAGCTTTTATTTTTCACTGTCAGAATCGTATTAGTAGCAATCTTGTGAGTGTTGCGTCTGTATGATTTGTCGCTTTATGCCTCTCTCATTTGTGTTAGTCACTTTGGAAAAAAAGCATCTGCTAAATGACAAAACGCAAATGTAAAAATATGGCCACAAAGCTAATAGTTGGGGTGCACACATACTATACAGTACATATTAGGGATTATCCTTATTTATCAGTGTTGATTGAGATTGGATTCAACCACTGAGTTTAGTCTTCAGCTTTTTATTTAGACAAAAGAGTATAGAATTCAAATTTTAGCCATTTTTGGTTATCAGGTAAACCTCCCATTTTTGCAAAAAAATAAAAAATAAAATAAAAAAGATTTTTTTACAGTACATTTGATGAATAACTGGATTTAGATTTTGTTAAAATCATCTATTTGTTATATACTTAAAAAAAATCTTTTTGCTTAGTGTAAATGATGCTGAAATAGCATTAATTTTTAAAGCATTTTTTGAAAACTATAATAATAAAAATGGCAAAAGCATGTAATAAAATGATTATTAAAAGTATACCAATAACAATAGTGTAACGCTGGGAGTGACACTGACAACGGAAGTCAGGATCCAATCGCAGGTTTATTGGTGAAGTCAGGTAAGCAGTGGTCAACACAGGTGCAAACAGATGTATACAGGCAATCCAGAATCGTAGTCAATAGGCAGGCAGATGGTCAGAGGCAGGCAGCAGACATGGATATACAAATAAACAGGGCAAGGATCAAAACACGGCAAGGCAAGACAAAGGAAACACGTTGAAATGTCACTACAGTAAACAAGACTCATCAATCACTGTGTGTGTTTGTGCTGTTTAAATAGTCCAAGTAATCAGTCTGTGAGCAGCTTCAGATGTGTGTGTTTGCAATCACTGGGAACTTGGAGCAGGTGTGCGTGAGTGTTGCATGACTGAATATGTAGTCCAAGAACATGACTGATTTGTAGTTCACGTGTGTTTACCAGCGATCTCTGGCTGTTAGATCACTGGTGATTGTGAAAACATTTCTTTTCACTAATTTGTCTTTTTTCCACATGCTAATTCTTTCAATTTGTTCCTAAGTTACAAATGCTAAATCCTCAGTTTATTAATAAAAGTAAAATTCATTAATGAATATAATAAGAATTTCCAGCTGGCAGAAAGTATCAGTATCAGTCAGATGTCCTTATAATCAGGCCCCAGGCCAGAACAGACTCTTCTCATTTAGAAAAAATCTTAATATTTAAAACAGGAAACTCCGTCTTCTTGTCAGTCACATTCTGATTTGATCCCCGTAGAGACTTCAAGAGAAAGTTAAAGAAGGAAACTTGGACCCAAGAGAGAGCATTGTTGCCATTGAAGCACAGGTCAGTACAAGTTTTTCACTCCTCCAGCCATTCCCAAAAGAACAAACTCAGCTCATTCTCTGTGTCCTTGCTTCAGAAGAAAGATTTCCCCAAAGGGATCCCCGAATGCGGTACAGACGCTTTGAGGTTTGCGCTTTGCTCTTATAAAGCTCAAGGTAAGTCGCCTTCATTATCATCGCGTAATCAAACCTCAGGATCAGACGAGCCTGAATTCCTTACTCCGTCTGCTGCTGTTTTGTGTCAGGAGAGGACATCAGTCTGTCCGTGTCCCATGTGCTGAGCTGCAGACATTTCTGTAATAAGATGTGGCAGACAGTTCGCTTCACCCTCGCCGCACTGAATGATGCAAGTTTACCAACACCATTAGCTGAGGTGAGGTAGCAAGTATGTGTTTGCTAAAGCAATGAAACAATCCTGTGGAGTTTCAGATGGGCCCTGCTCACTGGGAGGTGCAGTAATAGGGCTAATCTGCATGATGCCAGCATGATAGTAATCTTCGTTCTGGATCTGTTGAAGATAATAAACATCGTTTAAGATGATCTTTGACTAATCTCAAAATGAGTATCCTTTCTCATGCTGTTGAGGATTTAGCTGTGGCATTTAAGCTGTTTATTTGGACTTTTTTGTTATTTTCGTACTATTAAAATTATTTTAATATCAGCCATATAATCCTTTGTCGTAACATTTAAATTAAATTCAGCTTCATTGAGTAAACAGAAATTTAATATTAGTATATTCCTAACAAATAGACATAGACTGTAATTTTAATTTATAACAGTGGATTTTTTTAAATAAATGATTACACAAGTTTTTTGGGAATTTATTGTTATTGAACTGAATTGACTAAAGTATTAAATAAAAGCGTTCTGTAAAAATAAAGAAAGAAAGTAAAATAAAAATATATATATTTATTTATTTATTTGTATTAGGGCTGTCAATTTATTAAAAAAATTAACTAATTAATCACACTTTTGTCTGTGATTATTCATGATTAATCACGAAAAGCCGTATTTATTACAGAAATAAAAACACAGGCATGTAAGTGCCATTTGATTTTTAAAACAATCAATGCCAATAACAAACAAAAATTATTTCCATGTTGGATTCTAAGTGAACTACAAAAAAATCCAAAATACAGGCATTGCAAATATGGAAATTGGAAATAATAATAATAATAATAAAGTATTGAATACAAACAATTGTATTCATTGTAAAATTGTTTTGGGAGTTGAGAACATTAATTATAAAGTAGAAACAATTTTGCTTAGTCCTCCTTAACATTTAGCCAGTTGCTAAGACAGTCCAGTCTATTGACATTATCAACACACATGCACGCATGCACGCACATGCGAGAGAGAGAGAGCGGGAGCGCAGTACAGCGCACTCCCTTCAGATCATCACCCCGCACGACTACGGTTCTTAATGTATGGCTGTATTTCTCAAGCAAGGATTCTGATACAGCAACGCGAAACAGACGCTTTACAAAAGTTGCGTGTAGGGGGAAACACGTCAAACTTAATGAAACATTTGAGGGTGCTTGGAATCAACTTAGAGAGGAATGGGCTGTCTTTGACAGTCTGCTACATCATCTGGCACTTTCACTGAGTACATTTACATGGATCCATATTATCCATATTATCCTTTATCCATATTCTTTTGCTCATTAAACACATGCAGGGCCAGAGCAAGCTGAACTGGTGCTCTAGGCGAACGGTGATCACGCCGCCCTCAACCCGAAAGTGAAAAAGAAAGTGACTGGTTCGCGAATGAACTTGAGGACCGGAAGGGAGGGGGTAGGTGTCGCGGATTAAAGTGAGGACCGGGGTGTTCACTCACTATTCTGCCACCCGACCTAGGCGGCCGCCTCTATGGACGCGCCGGCCCTGAACACACGTTGGTCACAACAGGAAATAAAAAACTACCACTGCGTTAAATGAGTAAAAAAAAATTAACGCGTTAAATATTTCAAATTAATCGCATGCGTTAACGTGCTAATTTTGACAGCCCTTATTTGTATACTGTATATATGCATTTCCAAAAAAAAAGTAGGCCTTTAACCACAGCATCCTGGCCAAATTTGCCCATTGGCCTCTGTCCATCATGGACTCCTAACCATCCCTTGATCACAATTGGCTTCATCATCCCACCTCACTTCATCCTCTCCACCAATCAGCTGCTGTGTGGTGTGCCGTCTGGTACAATATGGCTGTCCTCGGATCATCCAGGTAGATGCTGCACACTGGTGGTGGATGAGGAGATTCCCCCCAGAATTTTGTAAAGAATTTTGAGTGTCTGGAAAAGCGCTATATAAATGTAAGGTATAATTATTATTATTATTATTATTATTATTATTATTATTATTATAAATATGAGATGGCCTTTTTTGGTGTCTGCATCAAATTAAATATACTAAAGGGTTTTTTTCCCTCAGAAAACAGCATTTTAAATGCAACTTTAATATTTCATATGAATGTTGTGAAAATAAATGATCAAAATATAAGTAAAAAAAATGTTTCATCATCTTACTGATATATAACTATAGGCCGAGTGCCTTAGTGTCCCACCAGTGATGATATACAGCCATATCGCACTGCTACGAGTGTGATATTGCGTTTATACAATAGTTTGATGACCTAATCGTGTATATAAAAAAGAAAATCAAACACAGAGTCGAAAAATCCTTTTGTATGAGGAATTACTTTTTTACGCCATTCCTTCACATCTGCAGCTGACGTTGGCACAGCAGAATTCGTTACTACTTCACCAACGTCACTTTAGAGCTAGCATTTGAAATATTTTCTAGTGTAATGTCTAAAGTAATGACTAAACAGGTGATTTTGCTGACATTTTAAGATTATAAGGCTGAGCAGCATAACATGCTATCAGTATAGAAACATTTCCCAGTATTTCTCTGTTGCAATGGGGAGACCACTATAATTAACCTCAAAAAAGCCAAAGCAGCGTGAACACTACCAGATTACTGTTGTGTTTGCTGTAAGGAAAAATGATAAACACATGCAGGCATTTCTTCTTTCTTTTCTTTTACTGAACTAGTCTGCAGTAACGAAAACAGGAGACTCATTAGAAACAGTTTGCCAACCAAAAAGTAACTCAGGGTTATACAAAGAGTGGCCAACATAAAATAAATACACTGATATGCGAGTCCCATCACACACTCAATAAACTACAATTATATTGTATAAAAACAGCTCGACAACAAACAAAAGAGAGAGATCAACTTACCAGATTTATGATGATTTGATCAGCTGTGGTTTGAAAATACGCCAGTCTTTTCTCCTCTAAGAGCTTGTTATGAGGTCTCTGTCGCCATCTTGTGGATGGACAAATCGTCTTTGCTCTGCTCAATGACAGGCTGATGGATGCCGATGCATGTATCTCAGAAATTATAAATATTTAAAATAGGCCCTGTCCTTATAATTAATAAGCTGCATCGATGCAATCTAAACAACTACATTGTCGCCTAAAAAGCCTCAAGAGTACATTATGTTGTCCAAAAGCTGCAATATTTGTCAAACTGCAGTGAGTTTATTCATCTGCTGGGTGGAGTAATACAGGAGGGTGAGGAGGCTGTATAAGTTGTGATATTAAAGAATATCGCATGACAAGATATAATTATATAATCAGTATTTTTCATTGTGTGTGGAGGCTTTAAATATGTCAGCAAATGATGTTTAATGTCATATTTTTCTTACAGCATAGACTAATCCTAATGAATGGCAATTTAGTTGTTATCTTCAGTAAGTCTTTGTAAAAATGAGTCATGAATCAAAAGTCATTGTTATTGTCATTATCATTTGCTCGGACACATTCATCTAATGCATGAGAGGAATAATAAAATAATATTAAAAGCTGCATTACACTTTTATTGTATAGTTGCTTGAAACCCCCATTTTGTCTTTGCCCCACATACTACAATAACACTGCATCATCATTTGCAATGAAGTACACACTTTATCTTGTCCTATATTTTGTCCTGCTCCTGCGCTTGTGTTCACATTGTTTATTCAGTTTAATGGGACTAAATTACAATAGAAGAAGAACAAGAACAAGGCCAGTGCAGAATGACTCTTTCAGTAAAAGCAAACGGCAGAAAATCAATCTGAAGGGTGAAGTCGGAGTTCTTCACTGAGATTATTCTCTTCGGGTTGATGCTCCCATCATTTCACAGTGTGCTCCTGTCACTCACAGAATCTGCTGGCAGACAGTAATAGTGCATATTAAAGGGATAATTCACCCCAAAATGAACATTCATTCATTCATTTTCTTTTCGACTTAGTCCCTTTATTAATCTGGGGTCGCCACAGCGGAATGAACCGCCAACTTATCCAGCATATGTTTTATGCAGTGGATGCCCTTCTATCTGCAACCCATCTCTGGGAAACATCCAGACACACTCATTCACACCTATACCACATGTCTATGGACTTGTGGGGGAAACCAGAGCACCCGGAGGAAACCCACTTAACCACGGGGAAAACATATAAACTTCACACAGAAATGCCAACTGACCCAGCTGGGGCTCGAACCAGCGACCTTCTTGCTGTGAAACGAACATGCTAACCACTACGCCACCGTGGCGCCTCCCAAAATGAACATTCTCTTATCATTAATTCACTCTCCACTTGTTCCAAAAAGTAGATATTTTGAAGAATGTTGGAAACCATTGACTTCTATAGTTATTTTTCTAATTATTTCAACAGAAGAAAGAAATGTAAACAGGTTTGGTTAAGTTTAAACCGGTTATTTACATATTTATTTTAATTCTTTATTGTTTTTATTTTCAGCTTTTGTCTTAAATATGACCAGGACTAAGGCCACATTTACATTACATGGTTCAAGTACGGTACTTTTCTGTCTATGTGACAGATCTGATATGAAGTGTAAACAAGAATCTTGATGTACTGAGATTTTTAAACAGGCTTCATTTAAATGTGAGAATAAAACGGATGTCATATGTATGTGTTCATTTGCTGGTGTAGTTTAAGTGAGCACATTTTATTATTTTGTGCAGACAAATTGCAGGGTTGTTATAGAAATTAACGCATATTAGAAGAAGTACTTTTCAATTGAGTTGAAATAGGAAGATGCAACCATCTAAGATTTTTTGGATCAGTACATTTTACGTCTGTTGATTGAGCGAGCGCACAGTGTAACTATAGTTGTCAGAAATGTGTCTCGTTTAAAAGATGTAAGCTGGTAGAAAAAATAAGAAAAATCTAATATAGTCATTGTAAATGCAGTTTAAATCTATCACTTTCTTTTTTGGTTCAGACTAGTACCAGATGATGAAGGACAAACCTGAAGTTTTTGTTAAATTAGCATTCATATTTTGGTTATTATATGTGTACTGACAGAAAACACAGTTCTCATTTTAATTTAGTTTAACTTGACATACTAAAATATCTAAAAAACCTAATGAAAATGAATTAAACCATACTGATATTTTAAACAAAGACAATGACTTAAAGTTGAACTGAAATTAAATATGCAAATGTATAAACAAAACAATTAATAAAAATTATAATATTTTTCTGTGAAACACACCCTATATATACTGACCATTAGTCGCACCTGCTGTCAAATATCAACACTGAAAAACACATAACAGTAATCTTTGAAGGGTTAGTTCGCCTTAAAATTAAATTCTGTCATTAATTACTCCTTTAAACCTTTGTTTATTTTTGAAACATCTAACATATCTTAATTTGGGCTCTGAAGATGAACGAAGGTATCATGGGATTGTGAGATAATTAACAGACTTTAGTTTTTTGAGTGAACTATCCCTTTAACATTTTTTCCTCTTTTTTGTCTTTCAGACTTATCCTCTATCGAGCATGGACAAGTGGATATGTTCCCGTCTTTACAGCACGGTTCAGCAGTGTGAGCGGGGTTTTGAAAGCTACGAGCTCCACACGGTCACGTCTGCACTGCATTCTTTCTGGCTCCACAGTCTGTGTGACGTCTACCTGGTGAGGACAGTCTGCACTGCAGTGCTGTCGTGATTTGATGGATCTTGCAATCATTGACTGATGAGTTTCCTTCTCTAAACTGATGTTTCTCATCTTCAGGAAAGCATCAAGCCACTGCTGAAGCCTGAAGGCTGTGAAGAGAGAGTTAGAGAGAGGCAGGTGGCCACATCTGTGTTGTATCACAGCGTGTCCGTCTCTCTGGCTCTCCTCTCGCCCTTTATGCCGTTCCTCACAGAGGAGCTGTGGCAGAGACTCCTGCCGTATGGACACTCTGACAGGACATCCTGCAGTCTGTGTGTTCAGCCCTACCCAAAGACCTCACAGCTGGTGAGTCTGTCTAACACACACACACACACACAATTGGCACTTCTCCATGTCCACCGGATGGGTCACTTTTGGAGGGTTTTAACAGTGCAGTTAAGCTCAGTTGAGGTTCCAAGTGAGCCAAAGCAATACTGAAATAGGATGTCTAAACTGCAGATACTGATTGGCCAGAGAGAAATTTCAATACATGTCAACTTGAATGTATGGCATGATACACCAAACCCACCAGATTTAAATATTCAGCCACCATAGAATCATTTTAAAGGATTTGTTTAACCTTTCATTTAAATAAATTTAGTTTATTTAAAGGTGCAGTGGGTGATCTGCCAGAATTCTAGCGTTGCATAATAGCTTTAAAAATTTACCCTCCCGTCGTCTAAAGTCACGCCTCCTTAAGTTATGAAAGCACGAACACGAATAGATGACTGATGATGATAGAGAACCTTATATAACACAAGATCATGTCATTCACCAGTTAGACTATATTTGTCACGATCAGAGGAAGGAGAGGGAGACAGATGTAGCAAACAGTATATTTGTTACTGTAACATCGTTGATATAGGTAATAGGTGAGGCAAAGGCAGTCTTTGGTAAAGGGGATCCAGACAGGCTAGTAAATATAGTCACTTCCCTGAATGGAGGCTGAAGACGAAGAGTAGATGCAGAGCTGATGCGGAGCAGTAGCAGAGCACAGGAGGGTATCAAGGAGAGGTTTCGGGAAGGCTTGGGTGATCGTGTCCATGTGTGAGCGATACTCGACGACGAGTGTACGGATGAGGGGAGCTTATATGCATGAGTCCAGAGTGGTAACAGGTGACAAGCTAATAAACTGGTGATGGTGCAGGGCTGGTGGATGGTCTAGGTGAATTAGTGGGTGAATGCTGGTCTGGGGACGTGACAATATTAGAAAACTGGCATTGGGGTAAAGTTGGTTTTATTTCTGCAAGTTTTATTTACGCACACCTGCACTTTCCCCTTAATATTGTAATTTCAGAAAAGTATTGTTAGCAAATGCTAAATTGGGAAGTCATATAATCAGCCAATGACTATAAAAAATAACATTGTTCACAGTCAGTTAAATAGTGCTAATGCTGTTTTGAAGTCATGCCTACGTTTTATTTCAGACTGATAGACCAGCAAGGTTAGAGTGGGAGCGTGTCACAGGTTGTCACTGTTCAAAAATGAAGGAATATGGGAATATGATTGAATATGAATCAAACTTCACCTCGGTAAAGCTGGTCAGGAGGAAGAGCACTATTTACTGTATGTTTTGTTATTCGACTAAATAAAAACCAGCACAGGAAAATGGAGTGCTAAAAAGAGAAATACCCTGTCATCTTTTTACACTTACACATACCAAGACAATGAGTGACTTTTCATTTTCAATTGTCTTGCTGATCCTCGTACATTGATTGTTTATCTCCTGTTTATCGCCACTTGAACAACTAAATGAATACTTAGGTCTATTTAACAAACTATATTATGGATACTGTAAAAGATACCCCACAAACTTGAAAATAGTCAATCTTTCACTGGACTTTTCTGTGGCTGGTCTTAAAGCCTTCTTCAATGGGTTATTTTCATAGGTGTCTCTCTTATAATTTATTATGGCAGAGCAGTCAAAATAGGACAAATTAGCTCATGTTTTGGACAAATTCTGGAGCTTTGTCAGTGAGGGGGAGTCGTGAACCCCGAACCTCTCCTGGCTACGGGCCTGCAGCTATTAAGTGCCTATTAGAAATTTGCAGATGTGGTGAGGCAAGCTGGTTGCTAAAGGCAGCTTCCAGCACAGAGTTGGACCCTACCAATGGCTCCCTACCTGATAATGTGCAGATAGGCTTGGGTACCAAAACCCCATATGACTGGTGTGTTCAGAACAATCAGAAGAAAGATTTCACTAACTCATTTCAATGAATCTATGAAATTTTAATCGGGTTTGTTGAATACCTATTATTAGAACTGTAACGTTTTTTTAATGCTAAATTATTGTAGCTGTGCTAGGCAGCTTAGGCTTTATTGTGAATATGTCGCATAAATGTGTTTTGCATTCATTTGTAATTTTGTTCATGTATATTTTAATGTTTTAATATGTTATTTAATTTAAAGTTTTTGTTTTTTTTTCTAGTTAAAAGTCATTCTTTAATGTCTTTGCTCTTTTTTGCTCTTTTTAAAGTATATGTACAGCCACTGCTTATGCCGCACCATGGTGTTGATTTGCCACTGATAATGTAAAAATAACCAAATGACACCCAACCCTGCATGCAAATCTTTTTAAGTCACCAAACAACCTTTTTACATCTCCTTTTTCACCACAGGAGCACTGGTATTTTCCTAAGGAGGAAACAGACTTCACTCTGGTACAGGAAGTGGTCAGAGTAGCGAGGTTGCTGAGAGCCCAGTGCCAGATGGCGAAGGAAAAACCAGACTGTGAGTTTTTGTGGACTTTGCGTTAATGTTTTGGTTATTAGATGATATTTTAGTTCTTTTATCTTTAGAGTCAAGGCATGCATTCACCTTCAGAACATCATCTTTGTTCCCAAATGTTTTCTTTTTGATAACTTTTAGCACATTCAAGTGTTCATTTCACCGCTGCATTAGCAGGGGGGGAGTCAATGGGGCTGTAGTCATTAAAGGGATAGTTCACTCAAAAATGAAAATTCTGTCATGTTAACTCATCCTTCACTTTGAGCTTCTTACTTCTGTTGAACACAAAGGAAAATACGCTAAAGAATGTTGGAAAAAACAGCTATTGACATCCATAGTATTTTTGTTCCTGCTATGGATGTCAATGGCTGTGTTTTGCCTATAGGAAAATCCTATGGGGATTTTATCGAGGGAACCAGTTGTATGCTAGCAGCCTATTGGCCTACAAGTTGATATCATAGTTCCTCCATTCTATTGGCCCTCAAATAATATTTTCAACCAATCAGCCTTCTTACATTTACAATCACTCTCATTGAATGGTGATTGTTTCACACACAATGTGCAGCGAAAATAAATAATGGCATAGTAGCCTACCTAATTATTAATATTTGTATTTTCAAAACGGCAAAGAGGCAGTCGAGCATATTTTCATTTTTTTAAACCATGAATAAATCTGATAAAGAGCCTGATCCAACGAGATCTCGAGTAGATGGAACTGCGCCCCTGGATCAGGATAGCAGGAAACAGAAGCAAGGCAGCCAGAAAACATAACAGAAGAGGTAACTGTGGTCTCTTCTTGAAGATTTAGACAGAGTCATTTATTAATTTCTGTTTCACTTGGAAGGGGTCTGAATGTCAGTGGTGTTAGTGAACTGAATAGTGATGTTTCGTAAGATTTATGCTTGTGGCTACACGTTGTTTTTAGCCATGATTGACCCATAACATTATATGGCACAAAATAATAAAAGACCATTCAGAAATGTAATGCTTTTTTGCCGTTTAATGACGACATGTTCCGGCAAAACTGAAGTTGTTTGGTGGATTTCCGTCACGGTAACTTTTATTTCCCAATTTGTCTGGAAATTATTAATTTTTAATCAAATTAAGCACTGCCTGCACTCACAAGGTAATTAAATATAAATTTAAAAGAAAGAAACAAGAAACATCTTAAGACCATCTCAAAGAGCCCTGCCCAATTTTTCCTTTGATTGAAGAAAAATGTTGATAATTTTGCCCATGAAAGCAAGATTTAAGATAGGTCTATAGTTGCTCAGTATGGTATTATCCAAGTCTCTCTTTGTCACAACTGTGATTTAAAAGTACTTTGGAAAAAAAAAAAACTCTCAGAAAAAAGTGTAGTATTTACCACTACTTAATGATGTGGGGAGTGTGTTAAAGGTAGCAGGTTGATGTTTTAAGATGCTCTACAGTTTCTTCTACCATCACTTGCATTGAAATAAAATATAATGACTTATTTCGTATGTTGTGGTTGAGTCTGTCTGACCTCAGTACAGCACAAGGATGTGCTGATCGCGTTTCTGATATTATTGATCTCCTCTGTAAAAAAAAAAAAAAGCAAACTGTTAGTCTCTATACCAGTTGTGCACAAACTTTTTTCCTATGAAGGGCCAAATATATGCGTAATTTCCTAATTTATTGGGTAATATTTAAAAAATAACTAGAAAATGTTGCTTAAAATTTATACTAACTAATGCAGTGTATTTTAATAATAAACTTATTACAGTAAAAACATCAACAATCCCATTTATAACACAATGGAGTTCAATGTGGAATACACTGGTCGAGCTGCTCCTGTCTTTACCTTGAATTTCTCACAGAAATCTTATGCATTGTCTTCTATTTGACAGTATTTACATTTTTTTCTACAACATTTAATTGAATCATTTCATTTCAGTCTGCTTTTTTTGTAGCTCAGCATTAAAACAAATAAACAAAAGGTTACGTTTACATGGAAATGACGATCTCTGTCAAAGGCACTGGCCCCAACCGCGTCCCCATCATTCTCCCTCCGTTTTCAGATGGAATGGTGGGCCAAATCAAAGGTTACCATGAGCCAACTTTAGCAGCTTATCCAGCATATATGTTTTACACAGCATATGCACTTCCAGCTGCAACCTATCTCTAGGAAACATCCAAACACACTCATTCACTACAGACAATTTAGCCTACCCAATTCACCTATACCACATGTCTTTGGACTTGTGGGGGAAACCGGAGCACCCAGAGGAAACTCTCGTAACCGCGGGGAGAACATGCAAACTCCACACAGAAATGCCAACTTACCCAGCCGGGGCTCGAACCAGCAACCTTCTTGCTGTGAGGCGAACGTGCTACTCACTACGCCACCGTGGCACCCACTTCTGGCTTATTATCTGCCTATTATTAAGATAATAGCCGTTTATTAGCACTTATAAAGTATGATACCCATCCACTACTTCACTGAATATTAATGAGCAGCTAATTAGTAGTTTATTAAGCTAAACATTTTAGTTAATGGTTTGCTAATAGTTTGAATTGTACATTAAAATAAAGCATGAGCCCAAAAAACTACAAGACCTTGACCAGTGATTTTAATTTTTAAAATTTATTTAATGCAACTTAACAAAATAAGAAAACTTACATGGCATATTTAAGTGAACTTAGGGACTGTGGTGTCTGGTTCTACATTGAAAGCAGGAAAACTGTCTTCATAGATGTTATAATGGGCTTATTTCCATCTTCTGCCAGATGCACTCAACTATTCTCCATTTTTTATTTACAACTACTGATGTTTTTCTTCAAGGTGCTTTAGGTTTGCCAGTCTTTCCGTCTTCAGCAAGAGCTGCGTCATCAATAACATCTTTTACTTTTGAATCAAGGAGAAAAAAGTCTGCATGATATGCTTGGTTTCAAAGACACGGCATTCATAAATCATACACTAGTGTTCTCATATATGCTTCTGTTTCTGACAAAGACAGATCCAGCTTCAATGGCAGGAGAGATCAACACATCAAAGAAAATGCAGAAATTACCAGATAGACAGAAACGCTGCATCCCTAACAACAGCGAATAAAACTTTTAGATCTTTACAGGTATTAAAAGCAGAGTATGTTTAATACAGTTCTGAGTTGTATCTATGGGAATGTTCAATTTTCCAACAATAGCAAAACAGTCAAATTTGGAGGATCTTCTGATGGGACGGTTGGATGATTTGGGATGGTTCTGATCTTCTTATCTTCTTATTTTGATCTTCTGACATGTATTGCAAATATACTGTAGTGAACATTGCATGTGAATGATAAATTAATTAAAAAATATATAAATATGCAAATAATAAACAATACTGCTAAAAATAATAACATTATACAAATGCAATTTTTTTATGAATAAAAAGAAAAAAGCCCTGTGGAAAGAAGAAGGCATGGAGGTAGAGGTTTTGTTTTTATTTATGTAGAAAATAATCAGATTTGTAACATTTTAATCCTTTAACTTTTTTATATGTAAAGATATTTGTGTATTGCTGTACATCCTGTGTGTATTAAGCAATGTGTACAGGTTTTGGACCTGCATAGGCGCATAAATAACGCACTCTGCGCTGGATTTTAGATCAGCTTTTAGTTGGTCAATGACGCAGTGTATTTTAGTTTTTCAAAATAGCAACGCACCAAGAATGCGCCTTAACACACCTCCTTTTTAGACCAGCATGCCCATGAGTCCACAAAGTGACACAAATGGATTTGCTATTTAAACAGCAACAAATCTAGGGTTGCGCTGGTCTGAAAATAGAAACAAACACATCTTGCGCCTTATTGCACTGGGTGCATGATAGGGCCCTATGATTTATGTAGAGGAGGTGCATACTTCATTACTGAAATATATTTACTGTAGGAAGTTTACAAAATATCTTCATGGCACATGATTTGTGATTTACTCTATAAAGTAAAGTGTTGTTTGTTCAAACTATTTATGTAAAATGAGCTGAAACAACTCAATTCGTTGAGAAACATAATTGTTTTATGTTTAATCCACTGAAATTTGTGAAAACTAATAAGATGATTAAGTTAATACCCTCATGTTGTTCCAACACAAAATGATAGTGTCAAACCCAGCATTTTTACAGTGATGTATTCTAATGATTTTTGGCATAAGAAAGATTTATAATTTTGACCCATACAATTTATTTTGGGCTATTAGCAAAACTATAACTGTGCAATGTAAGTTTAACGTGGGATGTGACACTGACAACGGAGGTGAGGATCCAAATGCAGGGTTTTATTAAACAGTATGGTCAGGCAAGCAATGGTCAACACAGGGGCAAACAGATGTATACAGGCAGTCCAGAATCGTAGTCAATAATAACAGGCAGATGTTTAAAGGCAGGCAGCAGACAGGAGTAAAACAAGAAAACAAAGTGAGGATCAAAACACGGCAAAGCAAGAGAAAGGAATAGCGTTGTGATGTCAGAATACAGTAAACAAGACTGCTGACTTTATAGTCCAGGCAATCAGTTCATGAGCAGCATCAGCTGTGGGAGTGTAATCAAAGGGTGACTTGGAGCAGGTGTTTGTGTGTGTTGCATGACTGGATCTGTAGTCCATTTACCTGCAGATTTGTAGTTCATGTGAATGTGAGTGTATGCCAGCGATCTGCACAGGCTGGATCGCTGGTGATCGTGTCTGGTTTTGTGTTCCAGGGTCACATATAAAGGCACATCATAAGTCATTTCACCATTTCTGTCATTTCCAGTCGTTTCATAGTTTTCAGTATGATCATGTATTTTTCTATGTACTCAGATTAGGAGCAGATTAGAAACGATTGAAACTACCCCCTCAAATCTAATCAAAATTTAATCCAAATCGAGCTCAGTCAAATCGATAAGCCTGTTTACATGCAGGCTTTTTCATTGAGTCATCAGTTCAATTATTAGTGGATTATTTGTATGCATGTAATCGTAGCCGTTGGCTAAAAATGATGCATTTTTAAGTGAGCTATGCCTGTTTTCACAAAACATTTCAGATTTCCCCTAAATAGCAGTAAAAAGCTATTTACAAAGCTGCTGAGGCAAACTTTTACTGAGTAATAGAGAGAAGTCTTAAGCTGAAAGTAAGGGTGGAGTTGACTTTGTTGCTATGGATGATGTCAACGTGATTAATAACTGTGCACACAGTGATTGGCATATAGTGAGAGGAAAATCTCTGTTACAGATTTAATGATGGAAAGTTTGTAGAGAGGAATACTAAGTTTATGCCGTATTCAGTATTAAATATGAATATATAGGGCGTCACGGTGGTGCAGTGGGTAGCACAATCGCCTCACAGCAAGAAGGTTGCTGGTTCAAGCCTCGGCTGGGTCAGTTGGCATTTCTGTGTGGAGTTTGCATGTTCTTGTCGTGTTCGCGTGGATTTCCTCTGGGTGCTCCGGTTTCCCCAACAAGTCCAAAGACATGTGGTATGGGTGAATTGGGTAGGCTTATTTGTCCGTAGTGTGTGTGTGTGAAGGAGTGTGTATGGATGTTTCCCAGTGATGGGTTGCGGCTGGAAGGACATCCGCTGTGTAAAACATGTGCTGGATAAGTTGGTGGTTCATTCCTCTGTGGCGACCCCAGATTAATAAAGGGACTAAGCCGAAAAGAAAATGAATTAATAACATTATATATTGCCATATTTAAATAAATGTTTCAAAATAAAAATCCTGCCAAACAGGCTAACTGAACAGTTTGTTTTTAATTTTATAGACATTACAGAAAACAGTTCTTCCAATGTTAGAAGTTATATTAAATTAAGAAAATAGTTTTTTTTTATTCTGTACATACAGTATGTCACAAAAGTGAGTACACCCCTCACATTTCTGCAAATATTTATTAATATCTTTTCATAGGACAACACTGCAGAAATGACTCTTTGACACAATGAAAAGGAGTCAGTGTAAAGTTTGTTTAGCAGTGTAAATTTAGTGTCCCCTCAAAATAACTAAAAATACAGCCAATAATAGCTGAACCCCTGGCAACAAAAGTGAGTACACCCCTAAGTGAAAATGTACAAATTGAGCACAATTAGATATTTTCCTTCCCCTGTGGCATGTGACTCATTAGTTTTACACTGTCTCAGGTGTTTCCAGATAGCAGGCGAGTTAAATTTGGTATAAAAGCTCTTCCACTCTCTCAACCTGGCCACTGAAAGTTCAACATGGCACCTCATGACAAACAACTCTCAGAAGACCTGAAAAAACAAATTGTTACTTTGCATAAAGATAGCCTAGGCTATAAGAAGATAGCCAACACTCTGAAACCGTGCTGCAGCCAAGGCCATTCAATGCATTAAGTGGACAGGTTCTTCTCAGAACAGGCCTCGCCATGGTCAGCCAAGGAAGCTGAGTGCACGTTCTGAGCGTCACACCCAAAGATTGTCTTTGAAAAAAGACGGATAAGTGCTTCCAGCATTGCTTCAGGTATTGAAGGGATGGGGGGTCAGCCTGTCAGTGCTCAGACCGTACGCTGCACACTGCACCAAATTGGTCTGCATGGTTGTTCTCAAAGGAAGCCTCTTCTAAAGATGCACAAGAAAGCTCGCAAACAATTTGCCGCAGACATTCAAACTAAGGACCAGGATTACTGGAACCATGTCCTGTGGTCTGATGAGACCAAGATAAACCTATTTGGTTCAGATAGTGTCAAGCGTATGTGGTGGCAACCAGGTGAGGAGTACAAACACAAGTGTGTCTTGTCTATCATTAAACATGGTGGTGGGAGTGTCATCATGTGGGACTGCATGAGTGCTGCTGGCATTGGGAAGCTACAATTCAATGAGGAAAACATGAATTCTGACAAGTACTGTGACATACTAAAGCAGAGCATGATCCCCTTCTTCCGGAAACTGGGCCATAAAGCAGTGTTTCAGCATGATAATGACCCCAAATACACCTCACTGGCTTGCTAAAGGGACTCAGGGTAAAGGTGATAGACTGGCCAAGCATGTCTCCAGACCTAAACCCCTTAAAACACCTGTTGGGCATCCTGAAAAGGAAGGTGGAGGAGCACAAGGTGTCAAATGTCCACCACCTTGGTGATGTTGTGATGGAGGAGTGGAAGAGGATTCCAGTGGCAACCTGTGAAGCTCTGGTCAACTCCATGTCCAACAGAAATAAAGCCGTGCTGGAGAATGAAGGTGGCCACACAAAATATTAACTTTTAATTTTTTTTCTAAGGGGTGTACTCACTTTTGTTGCCAGGGGTTCAGCTATTATTGGCCGTGTTTTTAGTTTTTTTGAGGGGACACTAAATTTACACTGCTAAACGAACTTTACACTGACTACTTTTCATTGTGTCAAAGAGTCACTTCTGCAGTGTTGTCCTATGAAAAGATATAAATAAATATTTGCAGAAATGTGAGGGATGTACTCACTTTTGTGACATACTGTATATTTAAAATATGTGTTTATTATAAAATCTATATTTAAATAAAACATCTTTTATTTTTTGGCAATACCTTGATTGAGGTGATAACTTCTTTACCATTGTTTTACTGAATTAGCAGCTAGTTTTAGCACTAAAATGCTTTGAGAAATCAATTAAGAGCAAAAATGTTTAGAAATTAGAGCTGCACAATATATCGTTTATAGATCGATATCACAACGTGATCATTCACTATAGTCACATCGCGAGTGCAATGTTAAGTCTGTATTATAATTTATCTTTTGCATGGGTTTTTGATGCCTGTAATCGTACAATGATGTTAAAAGCATTCAAGTATAAGAAATTGTACCACGTGACTTTAACAACGATTAATTTTATTGAATTATTTTTATTTTTATCAATCAGTTACTGTACTTGAACACTGGAGAACGATAAAACCTTTTGTTTCAACAGCATCTTTTTCCTGATTGCATTTATAGATTGTTGTGCATGAAAATACTCAAAACACATGCAGAAATGCACTGAAAATTGCACAGATCACAATGAAAATGTGTTGGGGATCCCAAAAAGTTTATAAATTGTTTATTAGATTTTATGGAGATGCAAATAGGAAGCATTTATTCATCAGTCTCTGACTAAACACACACAACACATACAGAAATGTACTGCAAATAGCATAGACAACAATGAAAATCTGTTGGGGATCCCAAAGATTTTATAGATTGTTTATTATTAGACTTATTAGACTATGAAGATGCACTTCCACTGCAAAATCATCCCAATCAATTTAACATTATAAATTCTTTCCAAACAGAGAGAAGTCATCTGGTGAAATTGTGTTCATATCACAATATATATCGCAAATGTAAAAAAAATCACAATGTGCAGCCCTATTAAAAATGTTCAAAAACATTTTAGGATAGACAATTATTTTTAGATTTTCTTCTAAAGTTCAGAGCTACATTTAGCCTTAAACTTTTAAGGTCTTTGAAAATATTTTTTTGGCCCACATCTTGTATTGAATAAAATGCTGTCACAACTCTGATAAATAGTAATAAGCAATAAAAAAATAATAATTATAACCTATGGATAAAAGGTCGACCTGGTTATGATGCCTGTTAAAGGGTTAAGATGTTTTGTAATTACGACCTCTTATGTTTAAAAGTGCCAACGTACAGTATAAAGTTAATAGTTTTTAAACACTGATATCAGTTAAAACATTATTTTTAAGGGTGCTTTCTTGTAATCTCTTTTAAGTAGTATTTTGTTGTCTGCTATAGACTTAAAGCATGTTTGTTGTCTGCAGTAACTTAAAGCATTAGAGCACAGGCCTTAAACTCAGTTCCTGGAGGGCCGCAGCTCTGCACAGTTTTGCTCCATTCCTAATCAAACACAGCGGATCCAACTAATCGAGGTGATCAAGACTACTAGAGACTATTAAGCAGGTGTGAGTTGGAGGTGGTCGGAGCTAAACTGTGCAGAGCTGCGGCCCTCCAGGAATTGAGTTTGAGACCATTGCATTAGAGTCAAGTTAACACAAAAAATAGAATTAATTCATTCAAAACTCATTCGGTTTGAGTTCTGCTTAATTTAATCAGTTTATGAGTTACCATAACTCTTTTCCACTAAGTCAAAGTAACTTTGTTTTAAAAAGTATGAGTTAAACTAACTCATTTCATTCAGTGATTTTCACTCTTAGGTTTTACACCGTGACACTAGATTTTGTCCCAATATCTGTTTCAGATTGACGTCCGAATGGAAACAGATTAGATGGTGTTGTTGTTCGATTTGAAAAAGCCTTATATGTTTTGTCACAATAAAGTGGATAAAGAGAAAGCTACAGGGTTCTTTCATTGGGTTTGCGCTCTTTCTTTGTAATAGCAGGGACCCAAGACATGTCAAGAGCTGCTATCAGCTGATGGAAGATTTGGGTGCTCACAGGTGGTTATGAGGCTCACTGATTTTGGGCTGCTGTCTGAGAGCTTTTATCGATAGATTGTATTCTGTCTTGTGTTATCGGAAGGTGTTTAAATATGTCGTCTTGGCTTCCCTGGCTGTTTTCCAGCAGGTCGTCACTGCGTGTCGAATCTGGGAGCAGGTCTAATACGTCACAGCCTGTCAGTCGTGAGCTCTGTGTTCAGGGAACAGCCAGATTGTGTCCGTGAGCAGTGGATTGTTGTGACCGTGTGATGTGTGTATGTGTGTGAGTGTGTTTGTCATTTAGGTTGATTGTGGTGGAACACACTGATGGATGATCGACGGGGAAGTAGATGTTGTCCTTCAGCACTCTTGCACCAATTTGTGTCCAAGTGTAGGCTGTTTGTTGCAAACGTTTTTTTTTTAATTCGAGGTTGACATTTTATATAAAGTTTTGTCATTTTCCCTGAAAAATTACGCTGTTTTAGGTTTATAAATAGATTTTTGTGGTCATTTTGTGTGTTTTTTGTAATTATTTAAGCCTTTACATAGATAATGTTAGCAGCATGCTAAAACATGCAAGTATCTTACAAACATGCCAGAAATAAGAACTGTATGTCTGTCTGTGTGTGTAGTCATTTAGACACTGTTCACTGTTGTCACTGTTGTTTATTACAGTAAAACCGAACAGTCAACTTTAGCAAATAAAATGAGTGTAGCTAACTCAAAATTTACTGAAAGTTAATTCTACTCATTTGAAAAGAGTTTTCAACTCAGTGTTGAAGGTAATGAGCTAATTAAATACCTCATTACTTTAACTTCAAATGGTTTGAGTTACCTTAACTTATTAGGTTTTACAGTGTAGCTACTGTATATATGACTTTCAAAATGTATTTTCCTTCAAACTACTGTATAATTATTTTTCTTTTTTTTTTCAAATATTTTTTTACATTTTTTTCTCCAATAATAAACTCTAAATTGTATTTATTAATTACTTGATACTAACAGCACTGTAATGTTGAATTCTGTTGTTCTGTCATTTTGTTGTGTGTGCCGCTTGTTCAGAGGAGTTGAGCAGTGTACAGTTATTTTCTGAGCAGTCACGCTGGTTTTCCTATTCCAGACAAAAATAAACAGCATAGCCATAAAGAAGTTTAGATGTTTTCACTTTAAGACACTCCAGCACAAAGTACATCATTTCTCAAATGTTTACGTTGTAAGACATAACTAATTAAATACTTGTCAAGTCAGGCACATTGACATTATTATTAAACAGAATTTGTATTTAGCATTCAGAAGGAACTTAATTTGCATGTTGTAGCTTTCAAGCACCCTTTCAGATGAGTGTAATTCTCAAATCTTGAGTGTGAGTTCTCTTTGCACCTTGAGGTTCAGTGTTTAACTAACAAAAGTTTGAATGAACTTAGTTTAAAGGCAAGGCAAGTTTATTTATATAGCACATTTCATACACAGTGGCAATTCAAAGTGCTTTACATAAACAGAAAAAGGCAGAGCACAGAATTGACCATGTTACATGTCACTTTCATGTGAAAGCGTCCCTAAATAATAATAATAATAATAATAATAATAATAATAATAATAATAATAATAATAATAATAATAATAATAATAATAATAATAATAATAATAATAATGCATTTTATTTAAAGGCGCCTTTCTTGACACTCAAGGTCACAGTACAAGACATTAAGAACAGTCAAATTCTTACTGTTGAATAAATGTATTCAACACATTTCTAAACATAATTTCAAATAACTAATTTAATTTGTTTGTGCCATGATGACAGTACAGAATTTTTGCCAGATTTTTTCAAGATATGTACTGGATTAAAGAGTAATTTAAGGGCTTAATTAGGATAACTAGGCAGATTTGGTTAAGTTATTGAATAACAGTGGTTTGCTCTGTGGCCTATTCTCAACTATTCTCAAAACTACAACTATTCTCAAAGGGGCTAATAATATTAAGAAGAGAAAAAAGACTTTCTCTGGAAGAAAAAACATTATAGGAATTACAATTGAAATCCCTCTGTTATGCTCTGTTACAAATCACTTTAAAAACACAAAAATAATAATTTCGCAATCAACTGTATATTTTACATGATGAAAACCATCCACGTCATTCAGAGATTCACATCTTGACACTTTTTTTTAATGGGCTAGGTCAAATAGATATTTGCGTTCATCCATTCCAACAGCAGTTGGATTTCTTAAGTTTTAAGCCTGGATTTTGTTTATGTCCATTATACATTCATGTTGTTTGAAGATGTTTTGTTTGGTAATTCATTTTCTTACTTATTATTATTATTATTATTATTATTATTATTATTATTGGGCGCCACAGTGGCGCGTGAGTAGCACGTTCGCCTCACAGCAAGAAGGTCGCTGGTTCGATCCTCGGTTGGGGCAGGACCCGGTTGGGCCAGTTGGCATTTCTGTGTGGAGTTTGCATGTTCTCCCCGTGGTTGCGTGGGTTTCCTCCGGGTGCTCCGGTTTCCCCCACAGTCCAAAGACATGCGGTACAGGTGAATTGGGTAAGCTAAATTGTCCATAGTGTATGTGTGCGAATGAGAATAAGTTGGCGGTTCATTCCGCTGTGGCGACCCCGGATTAATAAAGGGACTAAGCCGAAAAGAAAATGAATGAATGAATGAATGAATTATTATTATTATTATTATTAATATTATTATTATTATTATTGTTATTATTATTGTTGTTGTTTGTCAAATTTTATGTTTTAGTACAGTTGAAGTCAAATTATTAGCCTAACTGTGGCTTTTTTTCATATATTTCCCAACATTTTCACAGTATTTCCTATATTTTTTCTCCTCTTTGTTTAATTTAGTTTTTAAATATTTAAATATTTTAAGGTCAGTATTATTAGCCCCCTTAAGATATATATATATATATTTTTTCTCCTTTGTCTACAGAACAACCCATCATTATACAGTGATTTGCCTAATTACCCTAACCTGCCTAATTACCTAGTTAAGCCGAATACCAGTATCTTCAAAAAACATCTAGTAAAATATTATGTACTGTCATCATGACAAAGATTTTAAAAAATCAGTTATTAGAAATTATTAAAACAATTTTGTTTAGAAACGTGTTGAAAAAAATCTTCTTTCCTTTGAAGAGAAATTGAAGGAAAAAAATGTACAGGGGAGCTAATAATTCAGGAGGGCTAATAATTCTGACCAAAAAAACTGTAAAACTGTATGTGTTGTACAATGTCATCCATTGCTGTGAACCAAATTGCCCTTCGGGGACAATACAAAAAAAATCCAATCCAATTGAACTGTGGACCAAACGGTTAAATATCATATTGAGTGTTCTGACATCCTTACTGTATACTCATGTCTTTTATAACCCTCCTGGGAGTTTTTATATTAATTTTAATTTTATTTTTTTCAAACAGTCATTAACAGAACTAGGAATTTTCCACAGTATTTCCTATAATATTTTTCTTCTGGAGAAAGTCTTTATTTAGCTGCAATAAAAGCAGTTTTAAATAAAATCATAATAATAATAATTTTAAGGTCAATATTATTAGCCCCCTTAAGCAGTATTTGTTTTTAATTGTCTACAGCACTGACTTGCCTAATTACCCTTACTTGCCTAATTACCCTTACTTGCCTAGTTATCTTAACTAACCTAATTAAGCCTTTAAATTACACTTTAAGCTTAATCCTAGTACCTTGAAAAATAACTACTAAAAATGTTATGTACTGTCATCATGGCAAAGAAATCTTTCACTCATTTTCATTTTGGCTTAGTCCCTTTAATAATCTGGGGTCGCCACAGCAGAATGAACCACCAACTTGTTTTACGCAGCGGATACCCTTCCAGCTGCAACCCATCACTGGGATACATCCATACAAACTCATTCCCACCCATACACTAGGAGGGGGGTGGGCTAATATTTCAGGAGGGCTAATAATTCTGTCTTCAACTGTATATATGGAAAGATTGTTTACTCTGCCATCTCTTCTAGTGTATGCAGTGTGTGCTCCAGATCAGACGGAGACTCTCCTGCGCTTCAGATCTGAGATTTGCACTCTGGGTCGAATCTCGGCTCTTCATCTGCACTGTCCAGAGGCAGGATTCAGCGACCGTCCTCCAGCTAAAGCCAGCGCTGTAGGGGTGGTGGATCATTCCCTCTGCTTACATCTCATCGCTCAGGTAATGCAGAGTAAGGCTTTCCCTTTCCAAAGCAACAAGACGTCTATATATAAACACTGCTGATGGCTTTCTCCCTGTCAACCTTTAGAACGGCGTTAATGCTGACAAACAGAGAGCTCTTCTATCTCAGCGCAGAGAGAAGCTGGCCTCCAAATTAAAACAAGCTCTCGCTCGCACCCAGACGCACAGCTACACCGATAAAGTACCTCAGAAAGTCAGACAAGAGATGGAGAATAAGGTGAGTGCAGAGTGCAATAAATTAGACTTCACTAGAAGTGTACAGATCATCAGTCACGCCATGTATAAAAGAGGTTGTAAAACTTTTTTGCACAAATGAAGCTAATTTTGGACATTTTTTTCATGTACTTTTTCTTTTTTTTTTTTCTTCCATCAAATTTTTCTTTTATTTTGTATTTTGAACATAGAAAAACGAGCCGTAGACAATCAGCATAAAGCAAAGAGCATAGATATACATGTAATAACCAATATACAGGGTGTTAAATCATAGTATTAATATAGCGCCAACAGCAACAACAACAGCGACAGTTGATGTATTTTTTCTTTGGATTTTAACTGTTTGGCATGTTATTTAAATTGTAAAGGTTATTTAAATTGAAATGAGCCTAAAATTATTCATATCCCTGGCAAATTCTGACTTAAAGTTACTTTTATTCAACCAGCATTTTTTTTTACCTGTTATGACACAGGCTTCTCTTAAATGATAATAAAATGATGTACAAGAGGCATCATTGTGGAAAAAAAATATATATATCTCAGCTTTTATTTACATTTGAGCAAAGTGTGGCAGTCAGAATTTGCCAGGGGTATAAATAATTTCAGGCTTTTAATTTTTCCTCATTTGAAAACTCTCAATTTCTCTTGTTGTATATTGTATATTGTGGTTTATTGTTGGTTTAAGTAAATGTTAATATTTGTTTAATTTAATTATTTATTTAATAAATTCAATGTAGGGTCATTTAGAGCTTTTTTTTTTTGGTCTAAAAAAAGAAAATTTACCAGAATAACAAATTTTATGATTTCTAAATATTCTTTTGAAGTCAAACATTGGTATTATGTCATCAGTCATTTTCTTTTCGGCTTAGTCCCTTTATTAATCCGGGGTCGCCAAAACGGAATGAACCGCCAACTTATCCGGCATTTGTTTTACGCAGCGGATGCCCTTCCAGCCACAACCCATCTCTGGGAAACATTGGTATTATGTTGTCTACAAATTAATATTAATTTTTTCTGAAAATTCACGTTTCACTTTTTTTTTTAGAAGAATGGATAACAATTGAAATAATAATAAAAAAATAAAATAAATCCAGGGAAAGTAAGAATATTCAGATGGTCTCTCAATTATTTTTTTATATAGCTTTAAATATTTATGAGGTCTATTTTTATAATTGCTATTTATATTTATTTATTTATTATTGTATTTATTATTATCTATTTATTTTATATTATATATACATGATATTATACAATCACACATTAAATTAAATAAGTTAAATAATTTTAAATAGTTTTAATTTATTTTATATTATTTTATTTTATTGTTATTTTTATTTTATTATTATTTTATATTAAATTTATTTATTTATTTTATATTTTTATATATACATATTATGCAATTTTTAATTTAATTTAATCTGATTAAGTTACTTTTTCAGGGCAACATTTTGATGACAAATATTTGCATTTCAAAACGCACAAACAAATTTAACAAAGCTTACAAAGAGATTTTTTTTATACTCCACATATCCATGAGAAGGAAATCTGAAAACCAAATGTAACAACTTGCCAGATTTCCATGTAACTCAAAGTGCCTGACGCTTTACTTGCAAGCCTCAATGCCCAGTGTTTTCATTCACTGTTGCAAATCCATTTTCAAAAGAAAACATTATTATTTCTTTTGTTATTAAAATTCATATGAGATCATCCACATGCATTTATGTGGATTGCAATATTTATGCACGCTCTGTTTATTCTTCATTCAGCGTATCCCATGAGAAAGCTTCATTCTTGTCAATTGAATAATATATTTGAGCAGATGACAGATCTTGCATACATTTATTTGTTTGTGCTCAAAAATAACCAGATCACAGCCATGGAGCAGGAAATGAAGAACATCGAGGACCAACTTTTGGCTTTGAAAGATGCAAAATAAGAAGATCCAAACACTGAAGTCATCCAATAATCATTTTTTTGTAAATGAGAAATATGTCTCCACACAGATATATGGCCAAACATAAATGTAAGGTGCGTAAGTATTATGATTGTTTGGATGTAACATAAATGTAAAATAAATTATTTACCATTTTAGTGTCAATCTCTCTCTCTTTTTTACGTTTTTTTTTTTTTTTGCATTTTTATGAAAACATTTCTGTTTTATTAATATGTTATTTTACGCTCACCGACCACTTTATTAGGTACACCTGTCCAACTGCTCATTAACGCAAATTTCTAATCAGCCAATCACATAGCAGCAACTCAATGCATTTAGTTATGTAGACATGGTCAAAACAATCTGCTGCTGTTGAAACCAAGCATCAGAATGGGGAAGAAAGGTGACTTTGAACATGGCATGATTGTTGGTGCCTAATGGGCTGGTCTGAGTATGTCAGAAACGGTTGATCTACTGGGATTTTCATGCACAACCATCTCTATGGTTTACAGGCAATGGTCAGAAAAAGAGTAAATATCCAGTGAGTGGCAGTTCTGTTGGCTCAAATGCCTTGTTGATACCACTCTTGTCATCTTAGAACAGGAAACTGAAGTTACAATTCACACAGGCTCACATAAATTGGACAATAGAAGATTGGAAAAACATTGCATGTTCTGATGAGTCTCAATTTCTGCTGCAACATTGGGATGGTAGTGTCAGAATTTGGCGTCAACAACATGAAAGCATGGATCCATCCTGCCTTGTATTAACGGTTCAGGCTGGTGGTGGTGTAATGGTGTGGGGGATATTTTCTTGGCACACATTGGACCTGTTAGTAACAATTGAGCATCGTGTCAACACCACAGCTTTCCTGAGTATTGTTGCTGACCATGTCTATGCCTTTATGATCACAGTGTACCCACCTTCTGATAGCTAGTTCCAGCAGAATAAAAACCACACCATATCATAAAGCATGAATCATCTCAGACTAGTTTCTTGAACATGACAATGAGTTCATTGTACCCAAATAGCCTCCACAGTCACCAGGTCTCAATACAATAGAGCACCTTTGGGATGTGGTGAAACAGGAGATTCGCATCATGGATGTGCAGCTGACAAATCTGCAGCAACTGCGTGATGCTATCATGTCAGTATGGACCAAAATCTCTGAAGAATATTTCCAGAACCTTGTTTAATCTCTGCCATGCAGGATTAATGCAGTTCTGAAGGCAAAAGGGGGTCCAATCCAGTACACGTAAGGTGTACCTAATAAAGTGGCCGGGGAGTGTATATATATATATATATGTGTTATATGGTATTATTTATAACATTTATTAAACTATTATTATTGCATTATTACATTTCTTAACATATTTGTAAAATACATACAAATAGGTTTGTTTTCATTCAACTAATTATCAGAAAATATGTCAAAATAGTCTTAATTTAGTTTTTATATATTTTGTTCATATTTTTCATAATAACCCCCATTCTTTTTTAATTACACGATTTTACAGCCTAAATTATTAAATTTTTTACACCTTTATAAAAATAGTTATTGACCTTTTCAAAGACGGGCACATCAAAACAAGTCATTTCTGCATGTATACTGTAGGTGTCCTCATTGCTGACAGTCTCTGGATGAATATTCAGTCTCAGTTGGAAGCTCTTCTTCATTCATATCTTCCCCATCAGTTACATAGCGTACCCATCTAGGACACCCTCTGTGCTGTCCTCAATTTCATGATCCCCTGTAATCTCCCTTGTTTATAGTTTTATAACTGGAGTCAGGACAATTTTGGAGTAAATGATCAAGAAAACTAGTTTTCATTGTGCTGTTATTGAAATGTGAAATATGAGGGAGGTCCAAGAGTGTCATAACAGTAACATGAGACACAGTTGTAAACAAACAGACTTAAATGGTTTGGCACTCGTTGATTTTTGAGGCATGGAACAAAATCAAAGGAGCTTCATTATTATGTCAGATTTATGGAACTTGTCTTCTCTCTACATCTAAACTATGTCCACAGAGAAGTGTTCAGTCATTCATATATAGTTAAATAGATACAAATACTATTTTATTTAATGAAAAAGAACCGGTTTGATCAAAAGCAACACTTAAAGTTTGCATGAAATCTAAATTTACTGTTTAATTTGCTAGGGCACATTGGTAATCTCAAAGTGAACAATTAATCCATGCAAGTTAATCCACTGAAAATAAATGTTTTCTGTGATATTCTTTAATCAAAATCTGAGCATTTGCTTCTGCTTTGAAATGGCAGTCCTTCTCTGATGATGTCAGTTTAATGGTTCGGGGCCACGCCCCTCTAACCGTTAGTTTGCTGTGAGTGCAAGAGGAGTTCAAATATAAAGCCTCTCCTACTTAACTATTTGTTGAAGTTGTAAACACTTCATCATACTGAAATAGAAGTGTCCAGTGACTTCCGGTTCATGCTCACTTTTATGATATATGATAAAGCAAGAGTGTATTTAATAACACGTGTTTTTTTTTACAATTTCAAAGTTGAATGTCATTTTGAAACAATAACATTTATTTTAATACATTAATTGAATTTTCATTCATTTTCCTTAGCTTAGCTTAATACGCAGTCATTCCTTTTCTTAGCTTTTATTCATCAGGGGTCGCCACAGAGTAATGAACAGCCATCTTATTCAACATATGTTTTACACAGCGGATGCCATTCCAGCTGCAACCCAGTACTGGGAAACATCCATACACACTTATGCACACACATACACTATGGCCAATTTTGTTTATTCAATTCACCTATAGCGCATGTCTTCGTACTGTGGGGAAAACCGGAGCACCCGGAGGAAACCCACGCGAACACAAAGAGAACATGCAAACTCCATAAAATGACCCAGTTGGGATTCGAAACAGCGACCTTCTTGCTGTGACACGACAGTGCTAACCCCTGAGCCACCGTGCCGCCCCTGAATATTATTACAAATTACTACAAATTTATGTAAAAATAACTATAAATTAGTATACAAATTTACTACTCGTCACCTCCGTCAGGTGGATATTTTGAAAATATTTCATTTTGATGTTTTATATTTGTTGAATAATTGTTGGTCACGTGTGAAAAGGGTCTCTGCTAGCATGAGAATGTTTTGAAATGTTAAAAACGTCTTGATTGCTGTTTAATGTCTGATGTAAAAAGCATGTTTTTTTTAAGTTAAATGTTGGAAGGTTGTATCAAAGCATACCTCAGTAGTAAGATACAAAATCAGTGCTACAGTAAGATGGTGTTTATTGTACTAATATTTACCATTATATTATGTGGATACACCTTAAACAAATACTGGGTCATTTCAGCCTAAAATTTGTGTAAAATATAAACAAACTAAATAATGGGTAAGAGAGTTTAATGAAACCGTTAGGTTAGACCTTATTTTGTAAAAATGTGGGTTTCAGAAACCTAGAATTTTCTATAGTGTAAACACAACTAAAAGCTTTTATGGTCACAATTTCCATACTGATATATAATTTTTTTTAAATAGGCTTTTAACAATAACTAATAAACATTAAGTATTGAGCTTCAGCGTTGTTAACAGAAATAGCACAAATCAAACATTCTGTTATCATACTCACCTTACACTTTTCAAAAGCCATGTTGAACACACAATTTTGAACACAAATTTTGAAATCCGGTAACCATTAACTTTCATAGTATTTGTTTTTCATACTATGAGCTTTCAACATTTTTAAAAAGTATGTTGTGTTAAACAAACAAACAAACAAACAAAAAGAAACTCATGTAGTCAATTGAGGTTGAGTAAATGGTAAATGTTAAATTGTAGGTTAGTTATTTTTTAATCAGTCGTATACGCTTTTTGTCGAGCTCATCTGTTTACATAAACATATTTTAAACAAATAAAAAGCATGTTTGATAATGGAATCCATGCAGAAAAACTGCATTACCCATAATGCAGTTAACAGATGTTCGCTATTTATTAAAATAATTAAAGTTCGGTTAAGCATTACCAAGGCATTTTTGTTCTTTAGAATCGCTCGTTATGAATTTATTGCAGATCCATCATTCAGCTACCCATCACCGCCTCGCGACGGTTGCTACGGCATCTTGTTGCTAGGGAAATGGCGAAGGGGAGGGAAGCGCGAAGTGGGCGGATCCTACCTAATGAGTCAATCCGGAAGTGCAGAATCGCTTTGACTGTACACACCGGTACACACACACACACAGCGAGAGCGGCGGCGTCAAACGAAGACCTCCATCAGTACATTTCTGCACACTCCGCCGTTAAAATAAGCCTCCGAAACGCACGTCCTCACCTCAGCAGCTCAACCAGCCGCAGACCTTACCGGATGTGAAACACGGAGCGGGACAGAGCGCACACACATACACGGGGAGAAAGAGAGAGAAATGGGCGACAGCTGCAGGAATGGAGAGAGCCGAATATTGACAGGCGACCGATGATGATGATGATGATGATGAAGAGTGAGAAGTGAAGGTCTCATTCTGACGGTCTGCATCTCTTCAGTCACGGCCATCTCGCTGTTTAACCCCATCCTGTCCAGAGATGATGAAAGGTGAGAAGAGGCGAAAGCGGTCGTGGTTTGCGGTGTGTGTGTGTGTTTGTAGAAGTGTTAGCCACTATTATATTAACTGTCGCTGTGATTTCCCCAGTGTGAAAGCGAAACTGTTAATATCAAAGCCCACAATGCATCTGGGGTACATTCTTCTCTGTGTGACCCCCAGAATCGGGCACGAGTTGTAGCTTCAGGCGGGTTTAGTGCGGTGGATGATTTCTTTCTGTGGATTAAAAGGGAAAGCGTGTCCAATTGAACGCTATGTGAGGTTTTAAGATCATGTCACCTCAGGAATGTGTGTTGAGGAGCTTCTGCCGGTGTTTGCGGTGACAGACTTCAGCTGTGGGACTCACATTCACCGGTCAAACATGTTCAAGTTAAACCTTGATGCCACGTCATCTTACACTATAACTTAACACAGTTAAAAACATCAGGTCGTGGTTATGTTATGTTGTTCTTTGTGTTCGTCAAAGAAAGGTGTGACGATGAAATCAGGAATCAAAATCAGTCATAAAGGTAATTTTTTTTATTTGAGTTGTATACATCATCTAAAAGCTGAATAAATAAGCTTTCCATTGATACATGGTTTGTTTGGATAGGACAAAATCTGTCTGAGACACAAGTATTTCAAAATATGGAGTCTGAGGGTTCAAAAAAATGTAGTTGTGAAACAAAGTCACCTTTAAGATTTTCAGTTCAGTTCTTAGCTATGCACACAATTATCATTTTAACCCACACAACGCATTTTTGATGGTTCAGGGTCACATACATAGCTATTTAAAAAAAGTAATGGGTAACATTTTAGGTCATACTTCGCTGTATTAACAAACCATTAACTAACACTATTAGCTTAATAAACTACCAATTAACTGTTTATTAATAGTTAGTAGAGTATAAGTTGTTGAGTCTAAATTTTGAGTAGGATTAGAAATGCAGAATTAACTCATACTTTATTACTACTAATGAAAAGTTAATATCTTAATAATAAGCCAGTAATAAACCAGTAGTTAATAGCATGAATTGTGACCTAAACCAAAGTTTTATGAACTAATGTACTATAGGGTAACATGTAATAAAGTATGCAATTGTAATAAATATTAAAAAAATTAATAAGTATTTTATCAGTGGTCAGACAGTGGAATTAAAGTACCAAGTAGCAAAATTAACATCGTTATTGTTACCTATTAAAATAGCTTTCATACATTGACATTGAGCTGAAGTAAACTATACAGATTAGATGAGGAATTTAAACTAAAATTAAAATGTTGTCTTCACATTTAATTGGAGCAAGTTTAATTTGAAGTAATACAATTAATTAAAGCAAATTGAATACTAAAAGCCGAAATATACACTGCTATTTTAAGTTGTTTGTTGAAGAGTTAAAGGAAGTTTGAAAAGCCTAAGCACCAAGCAAACATTAATTTACATGTTTAGGTTATGTAAATACAAGCTGCATGTTTTTCTGTCAAATGTAATGTAAAAAATGTAAATGTAAAACAAAGAAAAAGTGTTAAGAAAAAACATTGGTCAAAAAAGCATATATTATAATAGAGATAAATAATTTTTTACTACACGACTGCTGACCTTGATGAACTGAACAGAGGAATCGAACTGTAGAAACTTTCTTGCAGGTCACAAGAAGGTGCGTTTACCAGCCAAAACAAACTTTTCCAGAAAGTTTACTTTTGTAGGCTGTTATGAACCCAGACAAACCCCCAAGTAACTTAAACTAAAAATGTCACACCTGGGGATTTTTATTTTATTTTACTTAAAGTATAACAGAATATTAAAATAAAAAAATTTATGTAAACTGAAAAAAAGCTAATCAGAAAATATTAATATTACATCACAATTTATATAAATACAATGCAATCAAATAAAAATGTGTTGGGGCAACATGCAGGGAATTAAGTTAGTGTATCAAGTTTTACAGATTTAAGTGTATTAAACATCAAAAGTTAAGTTGTCGCAAATAAATCCCCAAGAATTGTGTTGTTTCAACTCATTTAAAATAAGTTTGAACAAACGGCAAACGTCATTTTTGACTGTACACTGTAAAATTGCTGGGTTCCACACAATCATATTTGTGTTGAGACTACATGAAGGAGTTAACCTATTAGTTTTTACAAGTTTAAATGGATTGAACATAAAACAATTAAGTTTTCCCAATGAAATCTCAAGAATTGGGTTGTTTCAGCTCATTTTAAATAAGTAGTTTAAATAAGCAGAGAAAAATATTTTTGAGTGTAACACTGAAAGAATCAGAATCAGAACTGACTACATTAGTGTGTAGAATCAAACAGTTATTATGAAATTCTTAATCTTAAATGCATTGCAAAGGCAAGTTCCCACTCTTTTGTTTTTACTATCCTAATTTTAGCAGTACTATAACAATAATTATGGTTACCATATTTTGTGGGAAAATTTTATTGTGTTTCCCTTTAAATTCTTCAATCTTTATAAGGAAGTGAATGGAGCTCTCGGGGTGTCACATGTGTTAACGCGCGTGAAGAAGGCTGTTAAGGGTACTTTAGGGGTGTTAACTGGCAGCGTTGGCTCTTCAGAAGGGTACAGTATTTCCCTCCCCTTTCCTCTCTCTCCCTTTCTCTCTCTCTCTCCTCCCTCCTCATCCGCTCATTTGTTTCTTGCTGACCAGCTTCTTGTGAATAGTTTGGGGGAGAGAAGTGGAAGCATAGTCTGCTCTGTGTCCAGGTAATGCTTAACAAAATCACTCTTATCTTCTCCACAACATCCACCACCAAATTAACAACTTTTGGGCATCTTGTTTTACTTATGTGTTCTTGGACTGTGGTCTTGGAACGTCATTGTCTCTGGGAGCCTTTGTGTTTATACAACGTTTTACTAGCCCATTAATTATTTAGTATGCACATTCTTTTTTTGTATTTGAGTCTTTCTAAAAAGTCTTTTGTAGAGGGCATGTTTGATTCCATCTGTTTTTGATGAAGCATGTGTTCAGGCGAAACTGGGAACTGGTTGTGTTGCTCTGTCTTGTTTATTCCTCAGGAAAAGCCTGATGATGAGTTTCAAACCCATCAAGGCCTAAATGGTTCCGTCTGTCCTGCTGATTGTCGTTTGATAAGTGAGTACTGAGAAGTTGGTCTTCACTAACAGGGTTAAGTGGAGATTAGTTACTTGGTTGCAGATGGAAGATTACCGAGGTTATTAATGGCACAGGAGACACCTTTCCTGTGCAAAGCACTTTATGAGGTGTTTGCTTGATGTTCTTTGTCACCCTCAGGCTGTTTAATAGTATCAGTTAACCCTTTAGATGAACAGGATTAGTACCTAAAATAGTGTTTGCATTTTGAAATTATGTTTGAAGTGTTAACGTGTGGTCGGTATAGGATGACGAGTCTTATGACCCAGTATTGACTTTTGTGTGCGGCTCAGTGTCAGTCACAAACAATGAATGGACTTTGTCATTGCAAAGGTTTTTTTTCCCTTGCCGAAGAGTAGTTTTTCCTGTGGAAAGATTGATGTTTTTATTTTTCAAAACCTTGAAAAAACTTTAAGGCTTAGTTTCTGAAAGTCAGTGAAAGTATAGAGAATAAAGCAAGTTAGGCCTGAACAATATATATTTTGATCTGCATTAGTCACATTGCAGGATTAGCTTATTTATTGAAGATTAAAAGATACAAATATAATACTTTATTAATATCTGTGAAGTTATTTATACTATGATGACTATGTTATTTTACATTTTTTATTCAATTTCTAAACTTTCATCATGCACTGTAAAAAATTGAGGGTTCCACTCAATTTCTTCATGTTGTCCCAACACAAATCTCTTAAGTTAGCTTCATCATGTTTACAAATTTCAGTGGATTGTACATAAACAAGTAAGTTGCTCCCCCAAAAAATAAATTAAGAATTGTGTTGCAAACGTTTTTAAATAAGTAGTTTGAACAAGCAGCAAAAGCCATTTTTGAGTGTGCTAGACTCCCTAGAAAACCATAAGGTGGTGTTTATTTATTTATCTTGGCTTGTAATGTATTATAATTTATGCTGATGGACTGCATAAAAAATTGATCATCCCAGTCAATCTAAATGAATGAAATGTTTTCAAATAGAGCTATTTAAATCATCTGGCGAAATTATATTTATATCGCAGCGAAACAAAAAATCGCAATGTTGGCTATAGTTGGCAATGTTGCAATATCGCAATGTTGACTATCACAATTTTTCCACTGCCGCGCAGCCCTAAAGCAAGCACTACCCATGTCATATTTGTAGTTATCTATTTATTATGCAAAAAAGATGTACGTCTTACTTTTACCTTATGATTCCAATAATTTAGATGCTTTTTAAAAGATGGAAAGTATTGATTTATGATTAGTTGTTACATTTTTGTCACATTAGTTTAAATTAATATAATATAATAGCATGTACACTACAGTTTAAATTAGATTGTTTTAATTGAGTTATGATGCATTAAAGATGATTCAAATGTTGAAAAATGTTTTGTGTCAATGTTGTTCATTGGACTATATTAAACAAGGAATCATGATGAAAATATTTTTGTTGTTTTTTTTAAATAAAAAGTAAAGCAGCATGTTTTCATGTTTATAACACACAAAATAATAATTTAAAAATAATATATATATTTTTTTTGGGCCAGCAAATCAATATTTAAAAATACATTTAAACAGATAAAAAACAGGCGTGTGACGAGATGCTTACTACATGAAATGAGACGCAAGACAGGGTCCACAAGAATGAGATGAGACACAATTTTTACACTATTTTTAAGAAGTCCTCAATGAGAAATTATATTGATAGTTTTATTCAGCTGAAAAAAATTTGCAAAACTATTTAGGTGCTTTTTTCAAACTTGTGATGAATGTTATTTTGCTTCTATTTAATGAATTCTATGCAGTAAATGACATGCTAACATCACAATTCACGAGAAAAAAATTTAACTTCAACAAGAAATCAAGTCATGTTTTAATTTCGCGAGATCTTGTAACACAAGATCTCGTCACACCCCTAATAAAAATGCATTTTCTTGTATAATAACTATAGTATTTTTCTTTAGTTTGCAGTATTGATGTTTTTCAAAAGTTTTTTTCAAAAAGTTTTTTAAAAGTCCCAAACATAATAATTTAATAGTAGTAAAAATCAGTCATCGGACATTCTGATGTATCAACCAACGAAAAATAATTTACTATTAGAAATTACATTAGATTATCGGACCCCATGTGACCTTTGCAATTGTATTTCATCTGGGCAATCAATACCAACAGTCTGTTTCAGCAGCAGTGTTTGTTGTTTCTTGTGCTGAAGTCCACCTGGATGATTTTT
>CAIGQQ010000001.1:17026749-17040677 GCA_903798035.1 Danio albolineatus
ACAGGAACTATTGGGCAATGCCACGTTTCTGTTTTCGTCTGGAAGGATGTTCAGTTCTGCCTAGCTGTCAGCATGATGAGACTTTCCCTTTTTTTTCAGTGACACTGTTCTTGGTAACATAAAACCACGCTTGGCACTACTGAGAAACCTGACATCGAGTAGACCAAATCTTTCAGTATTTCACTCACTGGGATTTTAAGCCCTCATTTAGAAGGAAATTCCTGTCTGCCATACAAATTCTGTCCGTCTGGCCCACTTAGAAAAAAATAGGCTAGCCCTTGTTAGTAGCCATCCAAAAGACATCTGGGGTCATGAAACGCTTCAGATAATTGGGATCCAGAATTTCCTGAGTTGGATGGTTTAGTGCGATATAATCTTAGCAACGATTTTTGGTTCAGTTATTCCGACTGTCTAAAAAAAAAAAAAAAATCACCATTGACTGTGACTGTAATTACAGAGTGCTCTCTCGCAATGATGGCGCACGGCGGTCTGATCAAACTGTCAGTTTTAATTACTCTGGAGTGCCCTCAGCCTGCCAAGAGCTGGGTTTGCATAGTTTTCAAAGCATGCTGGGAAGTTTGTACTTCCTAAAGCCCTCCTGTGGAGTGGGGTGAATGAAATACTCTAATTTGTGTTCGAGATGAAGGCAGCTGTAGTACAGATGAAATATAGGCGAGACGGTTGGTAAATGAAAGATTTAAGGGTTATCATACTGCGATAAACTTCCTTACGTGGCCCGGTGTTTCCTATCCAAACCACAACAAGTCAGAGTGTAAAGACGAGATACGTTGTGATGAATGTGTGCGGAGCCTACACAAGAGACTGTGGGTGACTGGATTCAATGGGAGATTTATCAGATCTGCAGTAAGCAGTTTTTAAGACAAACTGTTGACTTGTGTTCAAATGACAGAAAAGCTTACTTAAACGTTGCTTACACTTTTTGTTGTGTACGACATTGGTATTATATATTTTAAAGAGCTATTTTCAAACTGTCTGTTAACTCTTTAAATAAAAAGGTCTCTGTATGTTTAATATATCAGATCAGTAGTTTATTAAACCCTTGTGTATTGTTCAAATTGACCACCCTTTCATTATGTTTGTGGCTATTTTTGTCCCTTTAACTTTCTTTATAACTAAATTTTTTGACTGCAAAGCCGTGACACCATATAATCATGCATTCTGGATTGTTGGTGGATTTTCCTGTTGGGAAGAGGTCAACAGGGAGACTTTAACTTTTGGCTTTTATAGTTCTATATAGTTCTATATTTTATAGTTCTTTTTAGTTCTATGGAGTATAACAGCAAATTATAGTTTGTGTGTGCATAAATACACTTACAATGTTTACTATTTTCTGAGAGCTGTGCTGCTTATTTTGAGATTCTCAGACATATCAAGGTAAGTGTGCAAAGGTCTCTTTAACTCTCACACACTATACTCCATATAAAAGCCAGAAGCTAAACTTTTTTTTTTGCACTGCAGCTGATGATCAACAGATTTGACCTCTTCACAACAGAGGAAAACCACCAACAATCAAGAATGCATGATTATATGGTGTCATGACTTTGCCATAAAAAACAAACAAAAAAAACGGTTATAATGGATGTCAATGGGGCAAAAACAGCCACCAACATAACAGAAGGGTGTATTATTATTTTCCCAAATTATGTTTCAAAATAAGAGTTGTCACCAAAAATCATTCCATTTGCTGAAATTCATTGAACGTTGTGGCTAAATTAAGACTCAAAATCACTCCAATTGGATGAAAACATCCCCAACAGTACACAAGGATTAATTTATTACATGTTTTTGTGCATTGTTTGTGTATACACCTCTAAATGCTGAAAATCAAAAATTTTCTTCTGAAATGAGCATTTCACTGCCTTCAATATGTAGGTTCAGGAATGTCAGTTTCATGGCAAATAATAATAGGTTATTTTCATTACGTTTAACCTGAAATGACGTAGGAGGCTGATAAAAATGCAGAAAAGAACATCACATTTTCTTATTTTAAAAATAGTTGTAAATAAATCTATTGATTTTTTTTTTATATCAAATAGTTAATTTTATTTTTATTTATTTAATGGTTTATTCATACATTCATTTTCTTTTCGGCTTAGTCCCTTTATTAATCAGGGGTTGCAACAGAGGAATGAACCGCCAACTTATCCAGTATATGTTTTACGCAGCAGATGCCCTTCCAGCTGCAACCCATCACTGGGAAACATCCATACTTATATACACTATGGACAATTTAGCTTACCCAATTCACTTATACCACATATCTTTGGACTTGTGGGGGAAACCCATGTAAACACAGGAAGAACATGCAAACTCCACACAGAAATGCCAACTGACCCAGCCGAGGTTTGAACCAGCGACATTCTTGCTGTGAGGTGATTGTGCTACTCACTGCACCACCATGAGGCCCCTTTAATGGTTTATATAAATAATTAATAAATGGTAATAATGAGATTTAATTATGTTATGATTCACAACGTGATTTAATTACTATCACAAATCAATTATTGTATTATTATTGTTTTGATATATGGTAAAGTAATTGTAGATTATCCCTGTCTGTTCTCTACATCAGTTTTTTGTAATTGGTATATTTTTCTTTACTTTAAAATCTACCTTTTCTCCTATTTCTAGCATTGTCCTCGCTGCGGTCCCTCGTGTGGTGTCACTGGGCCATGGTTCGCAAGAAAGGATCTCTTATTTTGTGCGGAGCTTTTCTGTTTGTCGCCTGGAACGCATTGCTCCTCCTCTTTTTATGGGGCAGGCCTCCCATTGGCCGACTTGGGGAGGGAGGAGGAGCCGAACCAGGAGCCGGAGAAGAGTGGGGAGGAGGAAAGGCAAAAGTGGGTGGAGCTAACGGATTGGCCGGTGAAGTGATCAGATTGGCTGAAGAAGTAGAATCAGAACTGGAGACTCAGAAGAAGCTCCTCAAACAAATTCAGAGCCACAGAGAACTATGGGAACAGCGGAAGGAACTGGAAAAAAGAGAATCCGAGGACACGAAGGAAGAAAAGATCGACATGGAGCCTAAAAAGCCTCAGCAGATTCCTCCAGTACATCTAAGTCATAAAGTTGTAGAAGATGCAAAAAGTGTTACGAAAAAAACGCAGACTTTAATGGTTACAGCACCTCAGCTGGTCGTGAAGGAGCAGGAAACAGACCAAAAGAACAAGGAAATGGTGGAAGATCAAGTAGGCCTTACTACACCAAGCCCTCAAATCATTATACCAATTCTTGTCATTGCCTGTGACAGAGTAACAGTGAAGAGGAGTTTGGATAGGTTGATACAGTATCGTCCGTCTGCCGAGCTTTATCCAATTATTGTCAGTCAGGACTGTGGTCACGCTGATACGGCCAGGGTGATTGGCTCCTATGGCAGCCAAATAACCCACATTAGCCAACCGGATCTTGCGGACATTCCAGTACGACCCGATCACAGGAAGTTCCAGGGTTACTACAAGATCGCCAGGCACTACCGTTGGGCCCTGAATCAAGTGTTCAATGTCTTCGCTTACTCCACAGTGGTTATTGTGGAGGATGACCTGGAGGTAAGATTAATATGTTTTCATGTAAGACGAGTACTAAATTTAAACACATACTTTTAGGTTCTATAAAAAAATATAAATAATATTAAGATAAAATACAAATGAATAATAATGTTAAGTAAAACATAATTTACTCTCATATATAAGGAAAGAAAAGAAAAAAGAGAAAACCTATAATAAAATAATAAAGTTTAGTAAATAAATAAGAAGGAAGTGTTCTACTCTTCTAAAATGACTGAGGGGTCCATCTTCTTTATGTGATCTAAAACCGGTTGCCAGATGAGAAAAGTGCAGCATCTTACAGTATATCGTATTTTTTAAAGATCAGGTGCTGTAGGAAATCTATAAGCCATTGCTTATGCCTAGTTCAGACTGCATGATTTTAGCCCCGATTTTGAGTCGCTGGCAGGTTTTGAGAAATCGCAGACAAATGCCTGAAATCACAGGCAAATCGGTGCACGCTAGTGACAATCACACAATATGAACTATCAAAGACGCGATCTGAGAGAATCGCCGATGAGTGGCCGATGCCCGTGAGATATTTGGCATGCTGAATATCTGGAGCTGTCGACGATTCAAATCATGCTGTGTGAAATGTGTTTTGACTGAAAATAACATCAGCGATTGCCTACAGCCAATGAGAGAGCAGCATTCACTAGTGTGGGTACCTGCAGGCTAGCGGGAGGTTTGGGGAGAAGTTAAAAACGCTCATTTTCAGTTTATTCGGACCCAAGTAATGGAGAGAAATTTTGTGTAAATTTGGCATGAACTCCCGTGTCTGTTTGACGTGTCATATGAGCAATATCACAACCCAACCCGGTCAAAAAATAAAAAAGTCGAGGAGAATTTGCTTATTTCCTTTAAAGCCAGGTGAGCAAATCTGTACATTTTCTACACCATTAAAGGCTTCTTTCTCGTTATGTAGTTAATAACATAAGATACACCAAGTGTTTTTTGCTGTGAGACGTAGTTTGGACAAAGTTGTCGGCGATTCTTCCTATTTTAAAGTCATGCAGTGTGAAACTCCCTGTCGCCGATCTACCTTGCAGTGTAAACAAAGCAGCAACAAAATGCTAGCCCAGTTAGTCATGCAGTGTGAAAACATTTGTGACACGACTACTTTGAAAATCATGCAGTCTGAACTCTGCATTAAAGGTTCGAGGAAATTCTTCCTTCCATTTCAGCGATATTAACCTTCTAGCTAGAAGCGTAGCAAAGGCAATCACATTTATCTTGCTTTTATTAAAACATAAGGACTGTGGTGTGATACCAAGAATTGAAATTATGGCCTCAGGTTCTATATAGGCATTTAATGCGTTCAAGAGAAATTTAAATATTAGCTGCCAGAAATCGTTTAATTTTAAACAAACCCAAAACATATGAGAGAGTGCAGCTGGCTCAATATTACATCTGTCACAATTAGGCTCTATATCCAGTTTAAATTTGGCTACTTTCACTTTGGACCAATGTAATCTATGTACTACTTTAAATTGTATAACTTTATGTTTTAAACAAATTGAAGATGAGTAAATATATCGTCTAAAACGGATTGCCACATGTCTTTTAGATAATTCTATCCATCAGCTTGTCTTGCTATGTGTGAAAGGGTCATCACTTTAGCCAAGCTGCTTTTGGTGGGTTTTAGCCACTTTAGAATTCTTGTTTAGTCAGTATTCACATTTGCGTTAGCCTTCAAATTGCACAAATAAAAAATACGACATTAAAAATATGCCTAATGGAAACATATATTTTGCAAAAAGACCCATATAATGCAAATATGTTTTTATGCTTGCATGAGATGCAGACAGGATATGAATGCAAAGTGCTCAATTTCACATTAAACACAAGTTAGCAATACAACTAATTATGGCAGCACAATATTTTTAAAAAAAGGCATTGAAATATTTAGGCCCAATCCCAATTCTATTTTTGTACCCCTTCCCCTTGGCCCTTACAACCGAGGGTTAAGGGGAAGGGCTTCAAAACTTACCCCTAAGAATCGGGACAGCACTTCAACAACTGCACACGTCATCATATGTCATCGCGATCTCTTGCTTCATATGAGATCAGACGATCACGGCTGCTGTAGTTATTTCAGTTGTGTTATTTTTTTTGGTGTTTATCTTCAGGAAATTACTGAGGGCGTATATTATGTTATAACGATTTGATGTGGCAATAAGATCGTAACTGTACTGTGTATTTACACAGTGGCCATAATTATCTATGTAAACATACGAAAACAACATTAACATTATAGCAGACACTGTAAAGGCTCATTCCCAGCCACTAGACATTACTGACAGGGTATTCTAGTGTCATCGTGTGTCAGAATCTTGTGGGACTGCTGTACATGAGTTAAGATTATGGATCACAAAAGATCACGAAATTTAGCGTAAAAATTCGTAATAATGACAAAAAATACTAATTTGTGGATCTCCTTACTTCCGGGTTCAGCAATCCTGCCGTTGTAGCAGGTGTATTCTGGGAAATTTTCTTCCTCCGTTTTAAGTGTGGTCCTGAAAAATCTTCGTTCGAAGGGGTGTATACCCCTCGCCCTTAGCCCTACCCCTTCAAGCTAAAGAGAACTGGGCCACTACCCCTTGACGTGAACGCGCAAAATGAGGGGTAGGGGTAAGGGGAAGGGCTAAGGGGTAGAATTGGGATTGGGCCTTAGTTTTTCTGCGATTACATATTGCGATATGAATGTAATTTCACAAGATGACTTTAACCATGTTTGAAAAGAATTCATAATTTTACATGTGAGTGGGATTATTTGGTAGGGCAGTACATGTGCGTAAAATATAATGAATTAAAAGCATAGATTAATAAAATACAACAAAGATGAAAGTGAAATAACCAGTGTTATTGAATAATCAGCGATTGAATAATCAAATATTAAATAACACTGCATTGTCTTCTTTGTATTTAAGACTATATACAACTAATTATAATTTCTTTGTTTAAATTGACTTGAAATCGTACATAGTCTTAATTTTAAAACCTAATTTTATCGATCTCCCTCCTCACACGCACCACCCCTCGCCCACTCTTCACTTTGTTCCGAGACTCCCCAACACTCTTTACTTTCACTTTCCGTGACACTGTCACTTTCTGGTCTTAAAACCCCATCCAAATAAAAAACTTTCAATCTATTGTGGTAAAACTTTGTGATAATTCTACAAATCACATCTTCTGAACTGTGGTGTCTGGTTAATATAATCCCAACTCGACATTGCTGATCCTGCAATATAAATATTGCATATGCAGACATTGTGATATAGATGCTGAAACGATATATTTAAATGAGTTTCAGGCAGTAGAGGCTGTGTAACACAGATTTACACTGTAACGTACTGTTGATTCAAAACTACAAAATGTGTTTTATTTGAATTTATTACCAATAAAAACAAGATGTTGTGCCTTTGTAAAATAAAAGGAAAACAAGCATGACATTCAATGATATTCCACATGTAGCCTTCTTGTATTTATTCCAGTTCTCAGATGAGCCTGTGTTATTTAGCGGTTGTTATCTAGGGAGAACATACCTTTGATTGTCCAATCAGCATTTAATATTCCAGATAGACATATAATATAGTTACATAGACATCTAATTAATTTATAACATATTAGATCATTTATACTGTGCTTCGGAGCATATTTAACTCATGAAGCATGCTCAAAATCAGCTTTTTTACTCCTGTTAGCATAACAGTGCTAAGTGCTAACGTTAAAATTTAACATATGTCTTGATGTCCACTGGAAAAAGAGTTATTGGTTATCTTATCAGCCAAAATGTACTTATTGCATCCCTCTGGAACACCAGTAATATTGAATGAAGCAACATATTGCAATTAGAGATGGCCATGCATGAATTTACATGAACTATAAGGTGGACAGGTTAATTAGGACTGCATAGTGAGAGCCCCAATTTCCAGAAAGGAAGCCTCGTTTTTCACTCGTTTATAATTCATGGAGAAGAATTCTGATAAGAGCTCGTCTCTCGCTCGGAGGGAATATTTTCATTTGCACATTTCTCAAGCCTTTCCTTTGAAATTCTCGCAGGTGAACTGATTACAAAGTATAATATGCACCCAAAAAGCCCATTAATAGGACAGCCGTAAAGCTTCATTCCAGTTGTTGCGAGTTCTCTAAGGGATCAAGGTCCTTGTTTAACTTTGCTATTCAGACAAACATTTTTTTTTTTTGCTTACTCCTCAGTGTGTCCTGTGATGGCTTTGATGGCTGTCGTGGCAGTGCTTTAAAAGGTGCCATAGCAAACTTCTTATTCAAGGAGAAACGAGTTACCTTCACATGTCTGAGTCAGTGAAAAATAAGAGTGCCTATGAATAAGACATGGAGAAATCTTTCCCCCAAAAAAAATCAAAATCCAGTACAGGAGAAGTTTACTCTTTTGTTTTTGTTTTCAAATTAGTTTATACATTTTTTAATTATTATTACAATTAATTTTAGATGAATGTTTAAACAAGAAAATATGTTTGTATCAGTCAAGTGAATACTACTAATATTTTTCTTAAATGTTCAATCCTTGGTCTTGGATTTTAATGGTATGCAAAAGTATTCCAAGCAGGAGCGAAAACTAAACAAAAAATGTATTAAACAGTGACTTTCTGAGCGCTCTATAAATAATTTGAGTTCCCTTCCACAGAGTAACAGCGTTATTCTTGAAGCCGTTGCGAAATCAGGCCTTTGACAGGATGTCATTTCATTGTATGTGACATAATGACCAGAAAGTCGTAACCTGAGATTTTAGGATTAATTTTCTTAAGGGCAAAAAGACAATTGTATGCTAATGCTGTGAACTGTCGGATTCCTCTAGCAAACTTACAAGCTGTTTATAACAAGCATGATATAAATGTAATTCTATGTAATGATGTTTACAGGCTGTTTTATTGGCATCTTTCTGCAGCTGAAAGACTGATTACATAAGACTAAATAAGATTTATTCTGTGCTATAAATAGTAGTAAATGAAGGAATGGTCGCTTTCAATCATTCTTTATCATCACGCCACATCATTATTGTTTGAATTTCCTGACAAAATGGAAAAGATGGGACGTAGATGTGACAAAATACAAACTGTTGCACTGGGCATTAACTGAAACAGCACAGAGTAAAAGACAGATCTATGAATCGACACTGATTGGTTGGCGGTTGATTGGTTGGTATAAAACTAGAGGTTGCAATCCAACTTTCACAGATACATTATTAACTCGTAAAATAAGCACATGTGGAAGTGTGACTTTACAAATTATAACTAGATTGTATGAAAATCAGCCAGTAGTTTCTCAGGAGTGCTTAGAAATGTTCCATTTTCACTGTTCCATCCAAATTAACTTGACAAGTGTCTGTTGTTAAGTTTGTGTTACTCTAATTCTGGTTTTCCTCCACAGATTAGCACAATTAACTGGTCAGAGGATTAACTGTGATGGTACCATTGGTTAAGCTCTAGTGAGCATCACAACTAAGCACCATTAAGATTCCCCGAGGCTTGAACACACTTTTTTTGGTACATTGTTATAAAACAGCCAGCTGGCTGAACAAATGTTCACCTAACCACCTCTGAACACATCTAGACTGCCAAGACCTTGACTAATCCAGCCATTTCTGTCCTGATGGTTTAAAAATGAAGGGTTTGGTTGCAAAATGCGATAAACGGCATTTTTTGACATTTGGATGTTATGATTGGAAATCACTGTTCAGATGTACCTTAATCTATGTGTGAATTGCTGCCATTAATACAATTTAAGAATGGACATTTTAGGCCTACTACAAAATGTATTTTTTCACAAAACGCGATATCCGCCAGACCAGTTTCTTTACAAAGTGTGATAAAGCGTTCAGGGTGTGCATGAGCTCAGCATCCCCTGGGAGGAGAGTCACCACCGGCAAAGTGCTCCGAGTTTGCTCATTGATTTACCGATAATATCAAAACAAAAAACATATGTTTTTAAAAAGAGGATTCACTAGGCCAACTAAAAAACCTTTACCATTTAATTGTTTATAATGTATGCGAGCTGTCAGTCACGCAGGCTACATTACTGATCAACAGCTGTCTGTCAGTCAGAGAATCAAAGCTCTGAGTTAAGCTAACCTCGTGGATTTCGATGACAGATTAAAGACGGTGATTCCAGCTGCATAATAATAATAATAATAATAATAATAATAATTAAAAATAATAATAATAATAATAATAGCTTATTTGACGGGACGGGACGAGGCGAGCTTGTGTCCGTGGACTCGGTGCAACAGGAACTGTGCCATCGCGGCTCCGCCTGCTATGATCATATAGGTTTGGTTTTCAGCAGCGGTGTGGAAGGAGCCTTTCTGTAACAAGCTACAAGTCATTTATTTAACTAACTTAATCTTACTTATCTATATTATGACTAATCACAACTAGTCCGAAGCTGGTTAAGGATGGTTGAAACGATAAACATCATGCAGTTTGTTTGCGCTGACAGCTCAGCCGATATGTTGTTATCCGACCTTTTCATTCAGGGACTGCCCTGGATTACTGGCACACGCCATAGTTATTTTTGTTAAATCACATTATGTTTATTATGGCATTATGTTTTTGAATATTATTAATATTTACGATCTATTGATAAATTATTGTTAATTTTCCCACTGATGATCCAAAAGTTTTCTTCAAATGCCACAGTGAAGCCTGCTTAAAGCCATTGGTGCCCCAGCAAAAAAAAAAAAAAAGTTATGTTATATTGTGTACGTTCTGGCCAAAACTAACTCAGAATCTTATTATTATTAGTCAATCTTTGTATATACTGTTCCATATATTTATGATGTATTGTTTTTTAAATCAATTTAAGATGTTTGATAATGTTAAAATAAATAAGTTGCATTTTGGCACGCTTTTTGACTTATTTATGAACTATTTATAGACATAAAATTAAATAAAAAAATATCCTGGATTTGAAGAGTATGTGTCCCTGGCCTTCACTGAGCTCAAGTAATAGTTTAATGTACAGAAATTGTGAATAAACTTGACTGTTGATGTCTTAAATAGTAATGTCAAATAACCAACATTTCTCAAAATGGATATATCTCGATTTGCTACGAAACTCTTCAAATACTGTCTTCTTTATCACAATTTCCTAAAACTGCTGTCGTTTTATCTTGTAGGTAGCCCCTGACTTTTTCGAGTATTTCCATGCGCTCTACCCCATCTTGCGATCGGATCCCACCCTGTGGTGCATTTCCGCTTGGAATGATAATGGACGGGACGGTCTGGTTGACCCAGGCAAGGCTGAACTCCTTTACCGGACAGATTTCTTTCCTGGTCTTGGATGGATGCTTTTGAAGGAAGTCTGGGCAGAGTTGGAGCCCAAGTGGCCCAAGGCGTTCTGGGACGACTGGATGCGACACCCGGAGCAGCGGAAGAACCGCTCGTGCATTCGCCCCGAGATCTCCAGGACTATAACCTTCGGCCGGAAAGGCGTCAGTTTGGGTCAGTTCTTTGACCAGTATCTGCGCTACATCAAACTCAATACTGATTTTGTGCCTTTCACGAAAATGGACTTGTCCTACTTGGTCAGGGAGAAGTACGACGTATCCTTTGAAAAAGACGTTTATAGCGCCCCCTTGGTGAAGGTGGAGGAACTACAGCACGGCGGGAGCTTGAAAGGCTCCGGACCGTTTCGAGTTCAGTATTCCAGCAGAGACAGTTTTAAAGTCCTGGCCCGCAATTTAGGAGTTATGGACGACTTGAAGTCAGGGGTTCCCCGTGCCGGATACAGGGGCGTAGTCAGCTTTATTTCTCGTGGACGACGAATTTATCTGGCTCCCCCTGAAGGCTGGACTAAATATGATGTTAGTTGGAGCTGAGGAGGTCACAAAAGACCCGAAGGAGAAACGTACAACTATTATTACAAGTACCGGAGGAGAGAGACGCCCTCTCAAACCAAAGAAAACAAGAGACAGGGTGTGAAAGGGAGTATAAAATAACTGCTGTTTTGTGACGGAGGAACACCCAGGCGTTCTGGGAACCGCACAAAAGGAAGTGCGTCGTATTTTGCGCAGCAATCATGCAACAATCTTCCCTCAGTGAAAACGGTAGTTAAGCTGCAAACAACTCCTATGCAGAATCACTCATTCTGATATGGAGAAAAATAATCCGATTCCTCTTTTTATTATTATTATTATTATTTGTGTGGGATCAACATCAATGCTAAGTCATTTTCTTTTATCCTGGATGAATCTCACGAAAATATGTTTTAAAGACAGAAAGGAAATAAATATGTAGGAAAAATGGGGACCATATGCTGCAGAGTTTCTAATTAAACTTGTTTTTTTGGGACCATTTTAATGATATAGTTTTAATATGAGCAATTTTACCCAATTTTGTTTCGTTTTTGTTTGTTTATACCAGGGGTGCTCAACCCTGTTCCTGGAGAGCCACCCTCCTGCAGATTTCAGTTGCAACCCATATCAAACACACCTGAACAGCACTTGATAATTACAGTCAGGTGTGTTTGATATGGGTTGCAACTGAAATCTGCAGGAGGGTGGCTCTCCAGGAACAGGGTTGAGCACCCCTGGTTTATACCTTATTACAGCGTCCTTCTTAGAGTCTATACATTTAAATACTGAGGAATATTATGTACTTCATGGGTATGGTTTGGCTGAGGGATGGGTTGAAGGATAGTTTTATGTAATTACTAGGGCCACACGGAATCTGCGCGTGCAGAATTCTGCAGATTTTTAGCCCATCATTGATTTTGTTTATTTACTCGAGTAAATGTGTGTAAATGTATATTTAATCAGTTTTCAAATTAATTTCAGTAATAATATTGATTAATATGAAAATATTCATGTGATGTATTTACAGTACAGTTTGTAAAGTACTATTTTCGGTGTTTTAGTAGATATTTTATATGAGAGACTTGCTTTATTTACCAAATATAGTGGATCTAATTAGATTCGCATTGTAAACATTGAATAAAAGTTAAAAAGGTATTACTTTTTATTTCATATATTAAAATTTTTGTTATGATACTCCCAAAATTATTCCGCATAAATCCGTAGATTTTTAACAAAATACTCTGCAGAAATAGCAAAAAATGTCAGCAGATTCCATCTGGCCCTAGTAATTACTCATAATTTATTGTTTTTACTATAGTAAGTACGTAAAACGTATAAGGACACTGTAAATTATTATTTTCGCCTCATTTATAATTCAAATTATAACTGGAATTGTTTATTATCACCATTAAATACACAAAATAATAATATATTATCAGCAAGTTTCATGAGATTCAGCCTTTGAAAGTGTCAAAGGCCCTACTGAAGCCCCTTATGCAGGTTTTATTAGTTCCTGACATCATTATAAATGAAGATTGTGTATAATTGATGTCTGATTTGATCAACGCATCCATGAAAGCGCAGACTTGTTTGTTTGACTTTTTTATGTAGCACTTGAATCTATGAAGTTCAAGCTTGTGCCAGAAATGATCCGAGGCTCGTGTAACTGACATACCAAAACTCTGGACAACATTTCTTCTGTGCCATTCTGTTGAAGTACTGTACTTGAAAACCTTTTATTTGAGCTGCTCTTCCTGGCCCGGGGAGAGACGTCATTGCTTTTTGTAGGTTTGTTGCAAAACCAGTGGTCATAGAAATTGCTTTTTATGTTTTTACGGATGAAATGAATGGATTGCAGTAGGCCAGAGATGAAATATGCTGTATCTGAAGTGTTCGAGAAAGAGAGATCTGATATTAATGCAAATGCAGTATGAAGAAGTGTGAAACCACTGCCTGACATGTTTATAACTTTAATACTTTCAGAATAAAACAGACTATTTTGATATTTGACAATATATGCTACTTTTTCCTGTCTTTTTTCAGGTTTCAAACAAGATTTTCTATGTCATGTTGGTTGGTAAACTGAAATCTTATCTGGGGACTTCCTTTCAGAGATCATTTATTAAACCCCCACATCAGCACTGATCCAGGCGCCATCGTGACACCTTTGACGTCTGTTTTGTCGCTCCAGATTTCCTTTTTACTCCTCTTGTGTCCTGTTGACTTCCTGTTTCATGGCTCCAATGTTGACTTAACCACATTCTTTTCCTGTTACTTTTCAACGGCCAGCAACTTTAGAAAAGCCAGAGGATGTGTGTTACTGATTAGATGAATTGAACAATCATTTTTTTGAGCGCATTTTAGATTATCGCATGAAAAAATGCTTGGGGGAAATGGAAATGTTAAATGTTAAAAATGAGCATAAAAGGTGTATGCGCACAACTGAGTAGGATAGATTATTATTTTTTTATCCATTAAGAAAATATGCACATACACTCACTGGCCACTTTATTAGGTACACCTGTCCAACA
>CAIGQQ010000001.1:17040687-17056615 GCA_903798035.1 Danio albolineatus
TATTAGGTACACCTGTCCAACAGCTCGTTAATGCAAATTTCTAATAAGTCAATCACATGGAAGCAACTCTGTGCATTTAATCTTGTAGACCTGGTTCAAATAGAGCCTCAGAATGAGGAAGAAAGGTGATTTATTAATTTCTGCTGTGACATTCGGATGGTAGGGTCAGAATTTGGCATCAACAACATGAAAGCATGGATCCATTCTGCCTTGTATCAGTAGTTCAGGCTGCTGGTGGTGTAATGGTGTGGGGGATAATTTTCTTGGCACATTTTGGGCCCTTTAGTAACAATTGAGCATTGTGTCAGTGCCATACCCTATTTGAGTATTGTTGCTGACCATATATATCCCTTTTATGACCACAGTGTACCCATCTTCTGATGGCTACTTCCAGCAGGATAATGTGCCATCCACAAATCATCTCAGACTAGTCTCTTGAATATGACAAGTTCAATGTACTCAAATGGCCTCCGCAGTCACTAGATCTCAATCCAATAGAGCACCTTTTGGATGTGGTGGAACGGGAGATTCGCATCATGGATGTGCGTCCGACAAATCTGCAGCAACTGCATGATGCTTTCATGTCAATATGGACCAAAATCTCTGAGGAATATTTCCAGTATCTTGTTAAATCAATGCCACAAAGGATTAAGGCAGTTCCGCAGACAAAATGAGTTCTAACCCAGAACTAGTAAGGTGTACCTAAAAAAAGTGGCCAGTGAGTGTATGCCACATTTTGTAATAATGTCTGCCTAGTAGGGTTCATACGGTCATGAAAAACCAGGAAAAGTCATGGAATTTTGACATGGAATTTTCCAGGCCACACAGTTTTGGAAAAGTCATGGAAATTAGTTGAACAAATGTCTGTGTACTTAAATATAGTTTAGTTGTCTTCACTTCTTTTCTGTCCATGGTCAAACATGCTCTCACATTATCAGTGCTGTGTGAACATTATCTAAATACATTTTACATAGATATAAAGATTAATTTAACCTAATTGTTGCATGTTTTATGATATGCTGTAATAACTTTGAACATGCATGATTTTTCTTAATATTTAACATGTATACGTAGACATTACATGAAACAATAGGTCATAGAAATTTACTTGAAAGTCCTGGAAAAGTTATTGAATTTTAGTAGTGAAAATGTGTATGAACCCTGGTCTTGCACACAGTTGAACGCACACTTTCAAAGAGTACTCTATTTACTGTGACCATGGAGGTCATGAAAAAAAAATGCTGTTAAAAACCAATTGTAAATCAAACAATACTTTATTTGGTTTAACAAGCCTTGGGTAGTTTAAACAAAGTGGCCTTCCATCTGGAAACTGAATGAACAAACATTGTTTTTGATACCTACTTCACTGGAAACAGGCATTCAGCATATACTGCTAATATATTCAATAACTTTCGACCAATTCTACATCAATGCAATCAACTGTATAGCTCATAATCCAAAGGTGAGAACTCTTCCTCTCACAACAGAAATGATAAAGTATGTGTTGTAACATACTAAAGCAAGATTTAAAAAATTTTAAAACAAACAACCCAAACACAAAAGAATTCATATCGGAAGGAAAAAAGTAATAAAAAAAAAAGCATTTTTAAACTTTCAATAAGCAAAAACGGAACCAAGGAGGCATTAGAAAACCACCACAATACTGGATAACACTGCGATATGAGCCGTACAAGTATTCACTAACACTGGAACAGTGAAATACAAACTCTCGATTTCTATCAAATGCTACAATCCCATGCATCCTCCTGAAGAAACTCCCTACATTTAGTGTTGTCATCTTTATCGTGTTTGTTCAACTAGGAGAAAACAAGGAGAAAATCAAATAAGTGACTGCACAAATGCAGACAAAATAAGAACTGTTTTGACAGAAAACATTTTACGCGACAATAAAAATATGAAGTTCTTGACAACCAAAACAACAATGGTGGACTGCAGGTAGGGCAACATGGAATCTGTGCGTGCAGAATTACGCAGATTTTTAGCCCGTCAGTGATTATTTACTAGTGTAAATGTGTGTAAATGTATATTTATTCAGTTTTTAAATTAATTTCAGTAATAATATTGCCTAATATGACAATATTCATATAATTTATTTACAATACAGTTTGTAGAGTAATATTTTCTGTCTTTTAGTAGATATTTTTTATGAGAGACTTGCTTTATTTACCAAATACAGTGGATCTAATTGGATTCACATTATAAACATTAAATACAAGTTAAAAAGTAATACCTTTTTATTTCATATATTAAGGTTTTAGTTATGATATTTCCAAAACCATTCCGCAAAAATTCGAAGATTTTTAACAAAATTCTGCGCAGAAATAACAAAAAATGACCGTAGATTCCGTCTGGCCCTAACTGCAGAGCTGTTTGTGTGTCAAGATTAGTGTTGTCACAATACTGGAATTTCGGTATCAATCGGTACTGAAATTTTAAAAACGTCCATTTCTCACTTACATTTAAGCGCTGTTGAGCACCATTGTGTAAACAGAAATGACTGTGATTGGCCATGAAGGTCATCAGTTCACCACTGTTTACCAAGAGCAAACACGGGCACAAGGACACTGGAGCATTTTAAAGCCACAAAAATCAATCGATTCATCAACAGATCGCTCGTATGTCAGCTCACAGACAGACCAGATGATCTTTGCAGCTTTAAAACGCTCCAGTGTCCCTGTATCTGTTTGGACTCGGTGAAGTGTGGTGAACTGATGACCTTCACGACCAATCACAGTCATTTCTGTTGAGCATGTGAACACAATGGCAAATCAGCAATGTTTAAAAATGCGCTCAACAGCGCTTAAAGGGCACCTTTGATGAAAAATCTACTTTTTAAGCTGTTTGGACAGTCATACGTGTAGTTATAGTGTATAGACGGTCATTTTGGGGTGGTATAAACACACCCAGTCCTTTTTTTTTTTCAATTTAACAGCATAAAAACGGTGGACCAATTGGTGCGGTTTTGAGATTGACCGCAACTTGACATAGGAGTGCGGTCCCCCCGCCCACCGAATTGATTGACAGCTGCATATTAACATGTCTCTTTAGTAACGCGTATAATCATATCAACAAGACAGGACGTGCGCAAAACAACCGGGAATAAAAGGTCTGTTCAGTTCGCGAAGGTCATTAATCATCATCGAATGTGATCAAGAATGAGTTTAAGTTTAACACGTGTTTAAAACAGTGCATGTTTGTAATGAACTACAGCTATTTACTTCAGCTTTACTTCATCACCACAGCCGCGTGTCAGCAAAAAAGACGCTTCAATCTCGATTTGTTGACATTAAATCAGGTTTATTTTGTACATTATCATAACAGATATCCATACAGCAGTGGATATTAACCTGTATCCTTTCACATTTGCTTGCAAAAGCAGTGCAAAGCTCAAAGCGCGCGCAGTCTGTCTGTGTGTGTGTGTGCGTGCGTGTGTGTGTGTGCGTGCGTGCGCACGCGTACGTGCGTGAACGAACTCTGTAACTGCATTGTGTGTGACTCATCGTTGCAACTCCTTAACAAACACATTAAACAGTCTTTGGTAAAGTTCTTATTGTTGTATTTCTCAAACGTAGTGAGATCTGCTTCCTCTACATCTGTTCCTGTTAAGTCTGTGTCTGACGCAGCCGAGGGCAGATATTGAGGCACGCTGACGGGAACGGTGGGCGGGGAGGACTATTCTTAAAGGGCCAGTGCCAAAAACAGCAAAAAGTTGTTTAGAGCTATAATGGAAGGACTTTAGAGAGCTATAATTAATAATCTGATGGGTATTTTGAGCTGAAACTTTACAGACAAATTCTGCTGACACAAAAGACTTATATTAAATATGAAAAAGGGGTCATGTATGTGCCCTTTAAATTTTAGCAGGAAATTGATGTTTTTTACCGATTAGTACTGATATTCCAGTATCGTAACAACACTAGTCAAGATACTGACCAGATCATCTGTATACCACTTTTCAAAAATCAAATGAAATACTTTCGTTTTTTGTGCATTGTTATGTAATCTCTAACTGGAGAACTGAAATATGTATTGATCTGATTTCCTATATAAAATTGTTCTCATCTTGTTCTGCAATTTTAAAAGTTTGAATGTTAACACTCACTGTATGATGAGATGTCAATCTCCTCTGGAAGTTCACTGATGTTCACCTCAAACCTGTCCTGGACATCATTCAAAGTGCGGGCATCAGTCTCATCTGACACAAAGGTGATGGCCAGACCTTTTGTTCCAAATCTGCCGGCCCGTGCAACCTGAAGAATGAGAAAAATTATAGCAGTTCAGGTGAATCCATTAACAGCCCATTGAATTAAGCTTTGGTATCTTAAAAAAACAAAACAGTGTCGCATGATCATAACCAACCCTGTGCAGGTACGTGTCAGAGTCTTCAGGCATGTCGTAGTTAAAGGCAATGTTGACTCTTTCGATGTCCATACCTCGGCCAAACAGGTTTGTGGCTACCAAGATCCTTCTCTGGAAATCTTTGAATTGCTGATATCGAGCAAGTCTAAAACAAATAGTCTAAAATGAGAAACAAGCTCTCTAAAATACATCAATATTAACTCTAAAAAGAATTGAGTTTTTTTCTACCTTTCATCTTGGGGCATTGCTCTATGAATGGCAATGGCAGGGAAATTTTGCTCCACCAGCAACTGAGCGAGAGCAATACAACGCTGCACCGACTTCACAAAGATCACCACCTGCAATACTAAGCAGCTGTAACATGGTGCCAGCCAATTTTCATCATTAAAATAATTCTTAATCCAAACAAGATCCAAAAATCAGCCATAGCTCCTGGCTGGCTCGCCAAGTTTTTGGGTCATTGACAGCAACCAGCAATCCAAATAAGCACATAACTATTAATATTGTTGATACTGAATACAATGAATATTAGATCAAATTCTTGCTAAGCCTGAAATATTTCAAAAACATTTAAAAATCTTACAGAAATCAATCTACAGTACATATCACATGTATGGGATTAAAGTTTAGGGTTGTAGAAATTGAATTAAACTAAATTCAAGCAAAACATTATTTCCAGGCTTAAAATAGTAAATCCCGGATTGCTGTACTTTAAAAGCCTACTGTATTGTAGCCCATGCCACATGGGTTGTAGTTTTGCGTAAAAGTTGCATAAACAAAATCTGCATTCAAATGGACCAAACTGTATTTTGCATTAAAGCCTGTGAATGACCAAAGTGCATGTCACTTTCAGATATCCACATTTATCTTAGAAAGTGCAAACTGTTGCAAATTATCCTGGTCTATTTCTTGAGTAACTCTTTGGTCCCATTGAAACATGCTATTGAGGCCCTGTACCAGACACCTGGTATTAAGATGCGTTTTGTCGATCTAATCACATGTAGACAACGCTAAATACAGGTGTAAACGGGGGTCTGAAACGTTTTGAGCTTGTCCACTTTCAACCACATTCAGAGATGGTCAAAAAAAAGCATTTGATTGTATTTCTCTAACAGTGTGAAAGCTCATGTTGTTGAATGTGGTTGAACAGCCTCAAAACACCACCCTCTGTCTGTCCAATGACCAGCCACGTCATCTTTATGTAACGGAAAGCAACTGCTCTCCTCGACTTTCTCTGTCATCTAATTTTCCAATGATATCTTAGTTGCATGAGCTTATATCATCCACTGGTTCAAAATAAATGAAAAAGCCCAAACCTAAACATGCACAGTGCGTAATGCAGCATCTTAAAGCTTAACAACAACTCTAACAGCTAGACTCGAATGTAACATTAGTGCACACCAACGTGTACCAGCACAATTCACCCTCCCCTCTAACGAAAGCATTGAGACCCATCCATAGTATCTCCCCTCGATGAAATCAGGACAGAAGTAGGGCTGTGCAATATGGACAAAATAATCATTGCGATTTTCTGAACAAATATTGCGATTGCGATTTTGGCAACGGTGTTTGCTTTTTCAACCAAGCTACATACACGCATTCAGTGCACAAGAAGTGCATAACAAAACATTTCACAATGAACTAACACAGTATTAAGTTTAATAAATAAAACTGTAGTAAAATTGTCTTTAAAACACACAACATGAAATAAATTAACTAACATCACCTCTAGTTGTGGTGTACTAAGTAGTACTAACTGCTTAATAAACAAAACTGTAAGAAATTGTCTTAAAAACAGACAACATGAAAAAATTTTGTAAAAAAAGATTTAATAACCTCAATTCCAGTCGTAACAATAAATAAAAACTAACGTAAATCAAAACCACCTATTCGGTTCTCCCGCTCAACTTCGTTGTGCGCGGAGTGAGCTCTGATTGGTTAACATCTTTCTCCCGCTCAGCTTAGCTGTAATTGCCCGGTGTGCTGCGTCAGCTCTGATTGGTTAACATATTAAAATCATGCGCAAAAGAACGTGAACAAAATAAATTAATAGATAAGATTACAGCTGTTGTGATTTAGAAAATTGCATGTGCTTAAATCGCGATTTCTTTTTTGCGATTGCGATTAATTGCACAGCCCTAGACAGAAGTGGCTAATAGACAGAAGAGACGATAATATGTTTGCTTTGTCCACTTGTGATCAGCTCGACAAAAACGCATCTTAAAACCAGGTGTGAACAGGGCCTAAGATGCATTGTTGTAAATCTGATCACAAATGGTTGACACTTTCAAGTAGGTGTAAATGGGGGTTAAAATATTTTGAGCTTGTCTACTTTTAGAGATAGTCAAATATGCATTTTAACAGTTTTTTCATTATTATTATTGCTTAGCAATGTGAGCGTTCAATATGGCCAAATGCATTCGAAGGATCACATAAGACCAGCTACTGACTACTAAATGTAACGGTGAGGAAACACACCAAAACAAGACATCAATGCTTCACTGCTCAAGATATCTATGCTTCACTGCACAGTACCAAAACATGTTATTTCTACTCTTGTTGAAGACTCCATTCTTTAAATATCACTTATGTCACACTGAATATTCCCACAAAAGTGATACAAAAGTCAAATAAAGAGGGAAAATTCCTAAAAAAATCCTACCATGATTGACCACAACAGTTAATAACAATTTGTTTTGTCCGACCACTTGTGATTGTATCACTGAAAATGGATATTAATACATGGTGACTTAGGACAGTGTTTCTCAACCACGTTTGTGGAGGACCACCAGCTCTGCACATTTCCATGACTGTGTCTGAAACCACCTACTTCTCAGTAGGTACTATATTTGATTTTAAACCTACAACTCTGCCGTTAGAAAAGTACGTTCTACAGTATGAATGACAGTAGTATGAATGGAACTCGAGCTGCGTCCCAAATGACACACTATACACTATGCACTTATGCACTTGTGTACTTACACACTCAACAGCATAGTATATGTATGTAGTGTTGTCCCAAATGGAACACTAATGCCTTTTTTACTAAGTTCAAACCGTTTCCCCGATGACAATTGAAGGTTGCCAAATTAGTGAAGTAAATGAACAAAATACCAAATAATACCTAGCATGAGAATAACCACATTCACCATCAGGAGGCGCTGTAATTACTCTCATGGGAGAATTTAGCTTTCCCAATCCAAAATAAATAAAGTTATCCAACATGTGCGCCCGATAGCTCCGCCCCTTCCGCTACTAGAGCTAAGCTGTGGTCGTGAAGTGTCCATCATTCCACACTTCATATTACTGGCTGAATGAGTGCATCATCCGGGTAATTAAAGTGCACTTATTATTTGTAGAGTTCAGTGTGAATGCACTACTTACACTATTTAAACTTCAAAATGGCATAGAATAGTGTACAAGTATGCGATTTGGGACTACTACATTCGCCATTTTGTAATGATCACATGACCTACCCACGTCAGTTGCGTTGCTTCACTCCCATTCATGAATTTTCTCACAGGGCATCATGGGATACCATAGTGTATAGAATCTCGGCGGAAGTAGTAGGTCATCCGGGTACTTCTTGCATACTGATTTTCGAATTCTATGAATTTGGACAAACTACTTTGCTCGCATACTGATTTTAGCGTACTATTTAGTATGGAAGTGCGTGATTTCCGATGCAGCCGATGTCTCCTTAACCAAACACACCTGATTCAGATCATAAGCTCATTAGCAGAGACTGAAAAACCTGTAATGGACGTGACAGACAAGGGAGACATCTATAACATGCAGTGTTGGTGGTCTTCCAGGAACGTGGTTGAGAAACACTGACGTAGGACATTTGCGTGCATCCTTGTGGACTCTCTAGATACCTGGTTGAACTCCAACACATCCAGGAGATCAAAGAGCTTCCTGTTCTTCTCGTTGTCCTTCAGCTTGACGTAGTACTGCTGGAGGCCGTGAAGCGTCAACTTGGTCTCGTCGTCCACAAAAATTTCCATCGGCTACGGACAACCATTGGAAGCAGGAGGGGGGGAAGTGAGGAGGGGTGGAAGAGGAGTGTGCAGGTTCACGGGGTTAAGATTGTGTGAAGACGCATACAGGAAATTTGACAAGTCATGGGTGGAGCAGATAATTATGTTACAAGGGTGTGAAAGAGGAAGTGGTATTTATGACAACGTGATGGCATGGGTGTCAATGTGGGACAGGGAAAGAAAGAACACCAGAACACAAAGAAAAACAAGGACAAAAGAAGTATAACGATTTTAGCAAAGGACAGTGGAGGGGGAGGACGTGACAACGAGAAGGAGAAGATGGTGTTAGAAAGGAGATTTATGAAATAGCAGAAGAAAGGGAGGGAAGAGAAGGGATGGGGGTTAGATTTACCCTCCCCTCCCATCCCAAGCCAATGAGGACACAGGACAGGACACAACACACACACACGCACTGACTGCACGTTGATAAATGCTACCAAGCTGTCCTAGACTACTTTTAGCTATATCAAGCCTAAAATCATATCTGTGCTATTTCTAAATATATGTTCCAATACACACATCTTCCAAAGAACACAAAGTAAAACTAGTTATCGATGTGGAGTTTGGAACTGACTTAAAAATATATGTAGTAAGGAGCTATGAGTAACAAAGTCAACATGAAATCATAACTGACCCCATTTGCTTTCTAAGTACAGATTCCTGTTCTCATTGTGTATCATTCAACAGTACGCGTTATTTCACTAAAAATATATAACTTAGCTCTGCAAACTTTTTTTTGGTTGATATAACCTAGGTTACTCCAACATAACAATTTGTAACTATTTTACATTTTTTTCAAATTGGTGCCCTATTTGTATGAATTTGTTCATTTTCCTCCCAAAGTAAATTTGCTTACAATCTGCACCCGGCAGTGAGCCTATTTTAAACAGCCCTTTTATATATGACTCACATTATACACATTCACATTATAATTCATAAGAGCTTGTTTTATTTTAAACTTAGCATGAGCCAAAAATCACAGTCTACTTTGGAAATGCATGAAAACGGTTCCCTTAATACAGTGTTTCTCAACCACGTTCCTGGAGGACCACCAGCTCTGCACATTTTCCATGTCTCCTTAACCAAACACACCTGATTCAGATGATCAGCTCATTAGCAGAGACTGAAAGACCGATAATGGGTGTGACAGACAAAGTGGACATCCAAAACATGCAGTGTTGGTGGTCTTCCAGGAACGTGTTTGAGAAACACTGCCTTAATATATTTAATATGCATTTATGATGCCACTATTTTTAATCAAACTGCTGCAAACGAGTTAGCTCTGAGTTACTGAGTTAGTGCACTTTTTGTTTGGGTCTACTGCCTTTCTAAATCTTAACAGTACTTGACATAATAATGGATTATCAGTTACAGTGGTAAGTTACAGTGATCATTTTTGCAATGTTAAAAAAACAAACAAACAGATATTTTACTACCATGTCAAAAATGTTGTTCAGTTGCTCACTTTTCCCCATCCAATCAAGTCTCATCCCATTTTTCCCTTTTTTTTGTTCTGTTTAACTTAGAAAATATTAATCTAAACAAGTAAAGCAAGTTATAAATGCCATTTCATGTTGACTTTAAACACTCATTCACCACCTCGCACACATTTCTGCAACACTGTGTAACATTTAGCAGTGGGATGTTCTATAAAAAGATCAATTTGGAAGCCAAATTCATGCAATAGATATCCTAATTCAACATATAAAGAACACCCTATAATAAAGGTTTGGGTCCAGTATGGTGAGGATCTCATTTAAGATGTTAACTGTCCACCGCACTGCTAAATGCATGTATGCACTTACCTTGTTTGTTTAGTCAAATCTACCTTCTCTGCCTATCAATCATACAGATATCAGTTGTCCCATATGAAGCTAATTTTATTATACTGAGGTCAACCCAGGTGGTGCATTTCACTCTGACTAAACCAGCACTAAAGAGCATTTAAATCTGTGTGTGTTGGAATGCAAAGTTTTGACTGATCATAAGAGCATGAATATTTGGTAAAGTCATGTGCCCCCTTAAGTCCCCTAGCAGGTAATTCGACATTTTGAATATGGTTGCTTAAAGTTGTGCTTCACTATTTAGAGTTTCTGTTTGTTTGGTGTTTTTAGTTGCCACCTAACGCATCTTCAAGAGCGTCTCTATCTACACCCGCGCATGTCTCCTCTCTACCCTATGAAGTTTCTTTACCATCTCATCCCTCTCGCTCCAGTCTTCCGCAGCTTAATCCTCCCTTTCTCTCTCTTCTCTCGTCCCTCACACCCGCGCATTCTTTCTTCTCCACTTCAGGCCAGTTTTACTGCTTTGATTTTAACTTTGTGACAGACGGTTTGTCTTTGTTGTTCTTGGGGGCACATGAGGAACTGCGCTAATCACTGACTGTCAGCTAGATTGATGAAGAGCGGCTTTATCATTGGCTGGTCCACCTGAGCTGATTTACGCCGCCAATGATTGAATCTTTTTATTCCTCAGTTGATTTCATTGTGCTTTGTTAAAGAGTAATTAACTGCGGCCCTGGAGTGCCAGGTTGTCGTGAATCTAATGTGGTTTTCAGCAGCTGGCTTGCTTTGTTGCGCCGATACTTTATCGGTTTTAGTTTTGTGCCCCCATGAGAGTCTCTGGCAGTTGGCAACAAATCTTCAACAAGTGCTTGTGTTCTTAATTAAAGGTTATTTGAGGACAAATCTCCAGGCTGGAATTACAGTCAAGCAGGAACTAAAGCAATTTATCTTGATGAATGGAAACTGAGTGTGAAGTAATATTCAAATGTGAAGGATTGTATTCATTTGGGACTAAATGTTGTTTTAAATGAATTTACAGCCCTGAACTGAAGTGTATTTAAGGATTAGGTAGGGGAGCACTACGTTGTTACTTTAAAGACGTCCTCTTAAGATATATTGGATAGACTCTTCATGACTTTAAGAAAGGTTGTTAAAGGACCTATTTAAATTTTGCAATCAGGCTGAGGCTGATGGATGGTGCATTATCGGTTGGCCAAACGGACGGGGGAACTGTGTTTGCCAAATGCCGACACAGCGCTGCCAGCTGAGGCAGGGATTAAGGACTTAACATCTTTTTTTCGCTGTGCCTCTATTAGTTAACAGTCTGTGATTATCAAACAGGCAGGAGAGAGGGGCATTTAGCACTACGATGTCTCAGGGAGGCCGTAAACGGATCTCTTTCAGGTGTATATGATGTGGCCTTGTGAAGGGAAGGAGCTGCTGACATGGTAGTAGTAGGAGAGGCGTAATTACATCTTGCATGAACTTTCTGCAGACGGGACGGATCTCTTTGCTCAGGGTGGCACTGAACATCATGACCTGCTTCTCGTGAGGGGTCATTCGAAAGATTTCCTGGACATCCCGCCGCATGTCTGCAGAGGATATTAAAAAAAAAAGACAAACGTGTTTATTTAACATATTTTTATCATCATTTACAAAAGAGACATATTTAAATGATAACAACCGTTCATATACCAAAAACCAGGTCACTTTTATATATATTATTTTGTCAGCATGAAGTTTTTAAATAATTCAAAGTATAATCCAATTTCGTATGACCACTTATTCCTTCATATAGTTTAACAAGTTAAGTCTAATAAGTCAGAATATTTTGTTGCTGTTTTTTCTACATACTGTAAATGTTCCACTGAATGATGATGAAATATTTTTTCAACCACAACAAACAAGTTATTTGAAACAAAAGTAAACACTTTACATCCTTTTAAAATATAAAAATCACTTTTGTAAATATAATTTGATGCAGACAAATCAAACTGTAAAGAATGATGTATCCCACAATGCAATGTACTCAGATTGACTGTTTAACTTGGCTGCCAAACCATTTTCACTAAAAGGGATAGTTCACTCAAGTATGAAAATTGTTATCCCTTACTAGCCCTTTACTAGTCTAAAACCTGATTTATTTTCTTCTGTTGAACACAAATGTTGACATTTTGAAAACTATTGGAAAGCAGTAAAAATTGACTTCCATAGAATTTGTTTTTTCAACTTTGGAAGTGAATTGTTACAAGCTTTTAGCTTTCATCAAAATATCTTCTTTTGTGTTCAACAGAAGAAAATAAATGGTTTAGAACCACTTGAGGCTAAGTGTTTAAATTTCTGTGTGAACTATGCTCTTTAAAGCTGAATAACAAGAAAACCTTTTCAATTTATAAAACTGAATACAGACTACTATTAGTTATCATGGACCACTCAGTACATTTCCATTTGTTTCTTACAGAGAAAAGTAGACAATATACTTTAAGTACTTCACAGAGTTCAGTAAGTAGTAATATGATTTCATTTTATACTGAAAACAGCCACAGTCTCATCAAGAGTCTGCTCACCAAGTTGCTCCAGCATCTTGTCACATTCGTCCAGAATAAAGTGCTTGATGTGGCGCAGGTTGAGACTCTTGTTGCGGGACAGAGCTAGGATCCGTCCAGGTGTTCCCACCACAACATGAGGGCTCTCCTTCTTCAGCACCTCCTCGTCCTTCTTTATAGACAAACCACCAAAGAATACTGCCACCTGGGGGAAAGAGACAGAGTGAGAAGTCAAACACAGGAAAAGTTTGTGTATGATGAAAAGTGTCAGTTTTTTTTTTTATTATTAAACTCCTGATTTTACAGTCACCACAAAAAAACAAAAAACAACTAAATACTAAATAAGTGTAACTACAAGTGTAAATTTTATTAATCAATTGGTTTATCAGTATGAATTGTAGATGTTCATAATCTACTCTATTAACAATATTAATGACATTAATCACCCTTAAACTGTATTTAAAATGTGCTTTCATTATATTTAATAAAATACTTTTTATTTAACAGAGCATGGAAAAATCCAAACATCAATATAGAATAAACAAATGTATATTTAATATGATCAGATCTTTCAGAAATCATTCTAATGTTGACTTTCATCAAGAAAAGTGTATGATTATCTGTTTCAAACTGCAATACATAATTTTCAGGATTTTCTGATGACAATTTTTTTTTAAAGTGCATCATTTATGAGAAATACAAATATACTTTTTACTGTCACATTTGATTTATTGCCTCTTTGCTTAATAAAAGCATTGAAAAAAAAAAGACACTGTTCACAAATTTTTCAAACAACAGTGTAATTATATATGTTTAGTTCCAAATCTTTTGTTGGAATAATGAAATTCCTCTGTGGAGTGACTACATTTTTTTTGGTACATTTACTTACAGGTTTGGAAAATCCTCTTCCTGGTATTCCAATTCAAAATTCGTCATAACATCTTGTGCAGCATATCTACATTCATGTCCATTCATTTCAATTTATATGCCATCAAATCTCCTCTATAATAAGGATTGGGCAATAATTTGTCCGTCTACATTTGCTATATATCTTTCTTTATTCATTCTGAAACATAAGCATTGACGTTTTTCTAACTTATGCAAATAAAGCAATACATTTAGACAAGAGGGGAAAAAACATGCAGAGTGAACAGTAATGGTGCAAAACAAAACAGCACAAGCAAACCTACAAAAGTATACATATATATACATATACCAACCTCTACGGAAAAAAAAACTAAAAACATTGTAAAGCAGGAGTGTCAAACTCAATTCCTGGAGGGCCGCAGCACTGCAGAGTTTAGTTCCAGCCCTGCTTCAATAAACCTATCTGTATGTATCAAACAAGCCTAAAGCACTCAATTAGTTTGATCAGGTGTGTTTAATTAGAGTTGAATCTAAACTGTGCAGAGCCTTCAGGAACTGAGATTGACACCTGTGTTGTAAAGTACCACACAATACATTTTAGTAACAGACAATTATCATACACAAATAATTAAATACGTTCCACAACAGCAGCATCTTTCCTAAGAAAAATGTAAAAAAAAAGAATAAATGTAAAAAACAAAAACGTTTTTAAAAAGAAATAAATCTTACCTTGACACTGGGCATGTATTTGGAGAAGCGCTCGTACTCTTTACTGATCTGGAATGCCAGCTCTCGTGTGTGACACATCACCAGCACTGACACCTGGGTGAGAGCAGTCCCAAATTTTGAAATAGCAATAAAAATGATGTAAAACTATTGGCTTTGTATTTTCAGAGCTTTTAAAAGAGAGTTGTTACCTGACCAGTCACTGGCTCCAGCTGCTGAAGGGTGGCTAACACAAAGACAGCAGTCTTCCCCATTCCAGACTTGGCCTGACATAAAACATCCATCCCCAAGATGGCCTGAGGAATGCATTCATGCTGAACTGAAAAAACAAAACAAAAAAACAATATTATTACAATATAATTAATTTTTAAATTTTTATCTTGATTTGAAATTCTGTTTTCACCTGGTATTAATATGCATTGATCTGAGATGCATTACCATTTCCATTTGATATTTATTCATATTAAGGGTGGTATTGATATGGATATATTAATATGAACTATATAATATAATATAATATAATATAATATAATATAATATAATATAATATAATATAATATAACATAATATAATATAATATAATATAATATAGGGTGACACGGTGGCACAGTAGGTAGTGCTGTCACCTCACAGCAAGAAGGTTGCTGGTTCGAGCCTCGGCTGGGTCAGTTGGCATTTCTGTGTGGAGTTTGCATGTTCTCCCCGTGTTCGTGTGGGTTTCCTACAGGTGCTCCGGTTTCCCCCACAAGTCCAAAGATATGCGGTACAGGTGAATTGGGTAAGGTAAATTGTCCGTAGTGTATGTGTGTGAATGAGAATGTATGGATGTTTCCCAGGGATGGGTTGCGGCTGGAAGGGCGTCCGCTGCGTAAAACAAATGGTGGATGTGTTGGTGGTGCACATGAATTAGGAGTGAGCGAGGAGTGAGAAAGCAAGTAATGGAAAAACATCTTGATGGCACATGAAATTCTGGGTCAAAACCTCTGCATTAAGGTACAATGCAGCACAGTAGGAATACCTGACCTAACCTAATTTTTGTGTTCTTTTTACCAACAGCAACATTTGGCTACATTAGCATTTACACTATGATATCAATCTGATAAAATGCGTTTTGACCAATCTCTGGAAGTGGTTGAAAGTAAACAAACTGGAAAGGTTGGCGTAAAATAAAAACTTACAGTGTTTATTTTTGCTAGCTCACATTGTTATTCTTTATGCAAATAAATATTCTGTGCAAGTTAATCCACTGTTTTGGTAATCTTCAATCAAACTTTGACCATTTCCTTCCACGTTTGGAGTGACAATTCTTGTGTTGATGTCAGTTTATTGTCTTCAGCTTCAATACCTTCTCACCGTTAGTTTGTTATTAGGGAATGATGAGCAAGAAAGAAAGCCCCACCCCCTACTCAATATTTAGTTTTAATTAGAAGTACATCAACATACTGAAATAAAAGTCTTAGCAACTTCCAGTTCAAGCAGACTTTATGTCCCTGTTTATCCCATGTATATAGCGCATCTGATTAAAGGTATAAAAAGGCTATATATATATATATATATATATATATATATAAGATCTCGGTGGTCG